>CM029364.1:1014575-1031232 GCA_017140985.1 Hormaphis cornu | reverse complement strand
CTGGTTTCATGTTATCAAAAGACTGTTTAGAGACATATAAGTACAACGAAAATTTACTAATTTAGATCATAAACAGGCTTTTTTTTTTTTTTGTAATGTTCAAATTTAGTAGGTACAATATATATTGAAGTAGTCGTATTAAAAATTTTAAGTTTTTCGTTCATGACAAACGGTATATTACGACGCACTGTTTTTTTTATCAGCGCATAGCTTTTATCTAAAACTGAAAAAAAATTTAGCCAAAATATATCCAAAATGACTGACCGAAATACTGTTTTTTCTAACCATCATAAGATTAAATCACTAGCTTTTACAAAACGACTCTAAAATTGATCGTTTTAATTTTAAGTGAAATAAAAAAGGAGTATTAGATAGGTTATAGTTTAATATGAAACAATTTCGATTGATTTAAAAGATTAAAACAAACCCAACTTTTTTCTTTTAAACACGTGAATGCCCAACCTCGCATAATATATTTGACTACAAACGTTGCGATGTGCGATGGTACACTAACTGATCTGGATTATACAGTGTATACAATGTTCATGCGACTGTTTTTGATTAAAAACAAAACAAAATATTTTTTTTAAAGTAAATGACACGTGCACTATTATATGTTATTGTGCGTGAAACAATGAGAGATACTTTCGAGAGATTAACGCGTCATTTAGCTGAAATAAATGTTTGGCAGTTGCGTTTGCGTCGGTTTACAGCGAATTGGTGAGAAAAAAAAAAAATAGTGAAAACAAGGACGATGTGACTGTACAACTATAAACGAGCTGCATTCTTTTAATTGTTTGCCGATACAAACTTCGTTATATTATTCTATAGCTATAATACACATTGGAACGGACGATTATTCAAAATTTGTGTTTGAAACACATGTTTTACTTCATATTTTTTGAGCAGGTACTCATTTGTTTCGAACGTTTTCCGTTATAAGCACTTTTAAAATATATATATATATATACGAAATAATTGTATTTTGATGATTATATACAGTATGTGCCCGAATAAAAATAAAAAATACACATCTCGTGTTGCAACGGTGCAAATTACCTGCGGCTATATTTTCGTAGAAGATGTTTCAAATGATGTTTATAACAAAAATGTTTTGTAACTCTAAAATGTTTATCTCATTACAAATCTAGACTTTTTAAAAAGTTTTTGGTGTCATTCTCTAAGACACCGCGGTTGCCCCGTCGTAGGTACGACAAATTCGCCATCATTTCTCCTTGTCTTCTGCCACTACCCTCCAGTTCGCTTTTGGATTTGCTGCCTTAACGTTCCTCTAATTCACACAACCTCCACATCTGAGACGTGGTCTGCTTAGCGGTCTTTTTATCCTATTGGATCCTCCCCAATCACTTCTTGATGTCTCCCTATGCTTTTATTTTAATCATTGCGTTCTTTTTTCTCCGGGTGTGTCCAGCTCATATTTTTTTTCTTTGTATCCTCCCTTGATATGCAAATTTTTCGGAACAGGTTTTGAACAGTGTCCTATGGTATCGCCTTCTGGGGTAATGCTTTTGATACTTACATTTAAAAACAACATAGGTATTGCATCAAGTTCTCTTGTGAAATATTCAACAAGCCGAGTCTCTGTTCCCAACTACTAATTGATATAATGAATAAAATTAAAAATACTAAGTCATTTCATACACTACATGATATGTTTTTTTCTATCGTTTTTAAATATATCAATACAGTTGACTATCCTATCAATAACTATAACACACGATTTGTTAAAGATATTAACATAGGGTTATCTAAATTAAGAACTGTTTTCTGTCAACATGATCCATATTTTGAGATTACTTACTTTTTTTATCAAACATAAAATATGTAATTATGATTTTATTGATTTTAAACAAGTAAAAAAACCACTTATGTCTCTTGTTTTAAATGAGATTTTCGTATGATTCGTATTTATCTCATAAATGTCATTATTCTTAAATTTACAGATATTATCATGCTAGTAAAATGTATACGCGTGTTTAAGTAAATATCAAACCAAAATATGAATTTTTGTATTTAAAAATAGACAAAAATTACGTGTAAGTACTATTGTTTACTATGCGAGTATTACCTAATACCAGGTACTATAATTATTCTAATACACGAGTTTGACGTATTTTTCATTTCTGATGGTAATTTTACACAAATTATATGCTAGTAGTAATGATACAGCCCTATTAAAATCCATTATGTAGTGGCAAAAACAGCTATTGATATTTTGTATAAAATAATTTTTTTTTTTTTTTACCTAGTAAATTATAATTCTATTTACAAATTTCAAGTCCATATTTAATATTTTTTGTCGCAGAAAAAAACGCTCATAGAAATTGAGCTGCAGTACTTACATACACTTTCTTTGAACAGTAGGTAGGTATCTATTTTCGTATTGTACGCAAACAAAATTAAAATTTGTAGATATTCACCCACCGGTTTTTTCGGTCTGATTTGAGAACTCCGAAAACCTTTTTTGTTCGGTTCCTATGATTTTTTTTTCTTCCCGTCATCATTCGCATTCAACTGCAAAAATCATCGAAAATATATTCTGGAGCATCGTACGGTTTAATAAAAATAGTACATTCACGACTAAAAATTGGAGTATAGAACACAAAACAAACGCGATCGAGTTGAATAATAATTTTGCTCTCGGCGAGAAGCACTCACTGGGCGCGGTTAATTTAAATTTACCTAGTTTACCGGTTTACCTAAATAAACTCGTCACTGTTACTTCCGTTAACTGTATATTTTTACCGCCAAAATAGTAATATTTTTTTGTTTGATCGTTGTGATTCGGGGTCTCGATACGTTATTGAATAATTACTTAAATTTAAATACATTTATACAGTAGAAATCACTATAACGAGCATCGCTTAGAACGAGACACTGCTTATATTATATTATATGACCGTAGATATTAGGACTGGAAAACATCAGACACAAAGTAGATATTACGGTTATTAAATTATATTTTTTGTGTCCGGAGTAGCGCTATACGTATAATGCTGCACAGTCGCCTCTATACGGGTATCTAATTTCAACTGTATTTGAGTCTCATATTTCGTTATTTTTACGTCTTTTTCTCCCTCTCTTGTCTCCGGTTTTCGTTGAAAATTTGCACATTTTTTTTTGAGTTTAACGTTTCAGAGTGTTAAAAATTCAAAATAAAACATTCGTTGATAATTAGGTAATTTGATAAGCGAAATGTTTGTAAGGTACCTCTCTACCTACCTATTATATTATGCTTTAATTTGGGGGCGATCCTTTTTTATAATTTTTTATTCTGAAAAAAATTAGTATTTTATTATGTTTTGACGTGCTAAAAATTTTTTTTATTATGTTTAACGAACTTTAGTCGGTTATTTTGACAAAAAAAAAAATACTTAAAATTATTTACACTGTGTTTGGCAATATTCCTACGCAGAACGCTGTACATCATGTTAGCATGCGTCGGGAACGTGTCATAACGATAATAATATTTTCATATTTTTTTTTAACAATCTGTATCGTAAGAACAAAAAACCAAAAGCCCTAGAGTTAGATTACAGTTGACTACTTTATTTACATGCGACGTGTATAGTGATGAAACTCGTCCCGACAGTTAGATTCTGAGCGAGATAATAGGGCGGTTACTATTGATTTTACAAAGATGTGTATGTTTTTTTTATTCCGGTGACATGCATAGCGCCTATTATTGCACCGATCTTAACGGTCAATACGTTTTCTGAAAGAAAAAAATTAAAATAGGTATTTTTAAATTAATTTTTTTTTTTTTTTTGCAACGTTTCAAAATTTATCGTTACAGTTGTGTATAACGTATAGTTGTAGAACATAAAACAACACAGTGAAATAAACCAGGAAGCGATTAATCAACTTACCCATTTTATAAAATAATTTAAAACATTTGCACCACACTTGTTGGTCATAAATTAAAATTTGTTCAATATCTTGAATTATAAGCTCAAGTTGACGCAAACGAAATTATTTTACAGCTAAAAAATAATTTTCTTGTCGAAAAAATACACATTTTAAATATTCTGAGCGTTATCGAGTAACGTATTGTTTTTAGTACAAAGTTTTTTTTTTTTGTTTTTCTGTCAATAACTTTTCGGGTAGAAGGAACGCTAAAATTTTTGAAAATCTCTACTGATAGGTACTGATAGACTCCGGTGGTACTTTGGTTGAAGATTTTTTTGAAATTTTGTTCAATTTTTGTGTTTTACTCCAAAATAAATTCGCGGCGTAAAATTTTCAGGTTTGTAATGACGTTTTTGGTTGAAGGAGTGCTCCAATCGTTACGTTGGTAACGAATGTTGGGATTTCGGGTTTAAATTTTATTTTATTTCAAGGCTTTTTCGATATTTTAATTATTTTCTGCGTTATAAGTATGCCGAAAACGACGAAAACGAAAAAATCGTCAAATAAAGCGTCAGACATCGATTAATTTAGTTTTTTGTCTATATTATATATACTATAACATACTATGTTATAGACTCTATAACATCAAAAATGAAGGTCGGAACAAACTTTTACCCAACAATAGGCAAGATACAGCTGGTCCGGTTTCAAGCGATCGCGAACATTTTCGAGCTAGAGCTTTGAAATTCTCGAAAACTTTACCAGGACACTTTAGACGGCTGAGTTGACTCAGAATTGTTTTTTTTCCGAAGGAAATGATTTATCACCGCTTTCGGATATTAAACAATAATACGTTTGAACCACAACTTCCGAACGTCGCCCACCCAAAGCGTGATCCAAATAGTCTATTTATAACCTATAATTTATTATTGAAATATATATGTATATTAATTATACGACTTTCTTTTTGTAGATTTGAATAACGACAAACGAATGACCTAGATCTGAAGCATTTTTTTTTCATTTTTCGGCCCATTATTGTTGTACTGAAAGCAAATTGAGACACTTAACCACTTAATAATGGATGAGTTTGTTATTATATTCGTATATTATCGCGCGCATCATACAATTTTTTTTTCACCGCAGGCAGAGCAATAATTTCATCGTGATTTTTTTTTATTTTCACCCAGGCCGTTTCCACAGACCCCGGCACATTATTATTCCGCAATCGATACACTCGCGCCATCCGCCGTCTCCGTCGCAACAGCGAATTATTCTTATTATTATTCGGGTACAACCGAGAATTCGTATAATATAGCCCCGTGTGTTTCGAGTCGGAAAAACAAAAAAAATATGTTTAGTGTTCACACGTATACTATCGAAAAGGTTATACACAAGAGGCGTGTGCGAGCGGAGCTCGAGGCGATAAACGCGAGGCGAAAATTACTATAACACCGACGTGTTTGCTCGCGAGGAACCCGTACCGTTTTATTAATAATAAAATTTCGCTCGTAATCGAATCTCGTGAACACATCGTATCATATATATTTACCCGCGAACACAATAGACTTCAAACATAACGCGTATTGAATTATCCGACAAATTTCGAAACGAATTGTCCGAAAAATTGTTTTATTTATACCTGTTCGTACGTACACGTAATTGTTGTGCGCTTGTTGAGGCCACCGATCCGTTGTAAAAACGAAATGTAATATTTTCTAGCGATTGATTCGGCGGGGCACCTTTGTTGTTACGGTTTAAGAGAATGAGCAAAAAAAGTCCGACAATTTTCTTTGCGACGGAAATGCGTATGTATACGACAAAAACGTCAAGTATACGAATCAAGAGTACGTGTCAAGAGTATATGGATAAGTACACTTACTACAATTGAATCGTACACATTTGTATACCGATTCTCAATATTCAACTATAAAGTATGAGTATCTATTCGTTGTTTGTCGGATATAATAATGTTTGTTCTGATTTATCCCGTAACGTCGACGACGTATGCAAAGGACCGGACCGATTTATGTTTTTCGAAAGCGACTTTCTAACAGTATAATACGAACGTGGTACGAAAACACTTTTCGACTCACGGTCTGCAGCGACTACACGATCCATCCACATTGTCGGTCGGAATCCGAACACGGCCGATTATTAGTCCGATAACGATAATACCCGATTCCAATTGTGACGGACGGATTATGCCCGCAGAGTCGACCAAAAATATTGCCGCCGAAAACAGTTTTCTTTTTTCCGGTCGGCCTGATTCGGCAGACCGACGTATATTACGCGAGTGGTCCGGTCGATACCTTAGGTCGAGGACGAGAAATTTAACGTGTCAGTCATTTGATAGGGGAAAGAAAAAAAAATAAACCAAAATTTTGTTTCATCGCTTCTACACGACGTAAACGGGTGTGACAATCTCAAAAGCGTTTCGTTTATCTTCGCCCGGTGGTTTTCGCGAACAGATTCGCCCGTCGAATTGACCCGCATCATCGACAAAACCGCCCCGAACCGGTTGACGGAACCCGTCTTGCACTTTGCGAATCCCCATAATCGTTTCGTGTGGCACGCGGATCTTCAACAAAGTACCTGGTATTATTATTACGATGAAAAAAACCGAATAAAATGAAAGAACGATATTTTCCTGCACATCTCATTATTGGCGGACAAAAACCGTCTCTCTAGCTCTTTTAGCCGTACGCACAAAACGGAACTATTTTAGCATAAATATTGTTACGCCGTCGTTTCCGGGGTGCTCGAACTCGATATTTCTAACATTGTTTTAATCACATTACTACTACTGCAATAACGAACGACTGAAAATGTACAAATATAATAAAATTCGCCGCGCGAACAAGGTCACGGCTTTTTTATCAACTCGCGCGTCAAAATTCCATCCGTTGCCGAACGTTTTTGTGCGAAACGCGCTAAAATCGTCCGCGCGGGCTGCGAATGGTTAATTTTAAATGGAACACAGTACGGTATAAATTTTATGTTTCAACGTCTTTTCGCGTGTTAGAAATGAAAATGAGAAAATGTTAGAATCTGCAGAATGATCGTTAATGATAAAGTGCGCGGCACGGCACTCGGGTCGAAACTCTTTTTGAGCTAGACCGTGAGAAAAAAAATTTAAAAATTGGGAGTTTCGGAACATTTTACGGCGAAATGTTTGAAATTTCCAGGTTCGTGATGAAGTTTTCGTTCGAATTTTTAAAATCAGTAACTCTCCTGTCACGGGTTTATCGACTGCGCGTTTCGGTCCTAGAGCTTTTTAAATTTTGCTCGCTTTTTTAGCCCCGAAAAACCGATTTAGAATTTTACCGCGAACATTTGATGTTTTCAGGTTTGTACGACGTTTTCGCGTACGGAGACGACGCTCCGGGATCTTGACTTTGAATGGGTACTACAAAAAGTCGAGGTTTTCGATTCATACATCCTAGATTGCAAACAAATTTTTGAATTTTACACATTTTGCGAATACCTAAAAAAGCCCGCTGGAGTGGCGGCCAGTGGAATTGAAACCGATACGCGGCCGTTACGCGTGTTAAAACGTTATTTAAATTAATATTTTTTTCACCCGCGGATACGGGTCCGTTTTTATTGTTAAAATGTATGTTTTGTACTAAACGTAAGTGCAGAGCTCGCTCAGAATCGTTTTTTCGAACTCATCGCTTTCGGATATCAAACAGTAGGTACGGCAATTTCCGAACCGGCGATCCACCCGAACCGTAGTCGATACACACCCCGTCGTCTCACGTCGGACTGATCTCTCGGTGATTTTTTTTCTTTTTCTACACACGACTTTTCGCGTAAAAATGCGCACGCTCAATCGACATCGGCTTGTAATACGCGTTAAATAAACCGATTATGCTCGTAATATCATCGAATAACAGTGCCTATATTACACAGTCGGATAATACGGCGTGTGCCGAACGTAGGTAATTAATCATTATAATTATTAAGTTTTATCCGCCCAGTTTGGTGCGCTCTGTTATACATATATAAGCGCGCGTCGAATTATAATATTATTATCGAATTATTTTGATTGATCGAAAATATAATACGCGGCTGTTCGATATTGAAAGCCAAACGAAATAATAATGTTTGACAATGCCGTATATTACAATATTATACTTAATTATTTTACATCATCCCGTGGGACGAACGTATACGAGCCAGAATTTTTTTTTATTTTCGTTCAACAAGTACGACGTTCTGTTTTTTAGTGAACGCAAAACGTATTGTTCGTATAGTTTCAAATTTTTTTTCGAACAAGCAAATAAAACCGACTTTAAAAAACCAAAGAAGCGCTAAAAAGTATGAAATATAATTAAAAGAATAAAAAAATTTTAACGAAAACGTATCTTTGTACAGTACAGTACGTTCGCCAGCCATTCCCGGTTACGTTAGGTAATCATATATATTTGTTTATGTTTTTGTGACTTTGAAACAGTCTTTACAAAAATAATGAATCATTTTATGTTATTCTACAAAAATTTCTTTGACAGGTTATTTGTGATGCGGCTGCAATAAAAAGATTTTAAAAACAAAATGTTCGTTTTATTTTACGTGTAATATAGTAGAGTTACCGGCAGTTTTGGGTAATGTCACGGGAATCAAATAAAGGTTTTATGATTATAAGATACAGTTTTCAATTCTCAAAATTACAACACCGCAACACTGTACAAAAAACATTTTTTCAACGCTAAAATTTACGATAGTTCTAAAACCCCAAGCGCCAGAACATATTTTAGATTCTGGTGGCGACGGGTTAGGAACGTGCGTGTTGTTATGATGTTGTTATTTTCAACACATTTTTTCATACGGAACGATCCTGAAAGTCGGTAACTTTTCTAAAAGACTTTTAAACGGACTCCGGCGGTAGTTCGCAAGAGGCTTTTTTTTTTTATTTTGCTTACTTTTTGAGTTTTACCACCTCAAAAAAAAAAAAGTCGAGATTTTTTCAGGTTTTCAACGACGTTTTTGTGGGGAGTGCCAATCGTGACGTTGGAATTCCGGTTTTGAGTTTGAAGAAGCGTTTTTCGACGTTTTAATCGTTTACCCGGTGTGTGTGTGTCAAAAACGACGAAAAACGGCGAAAAATCGGACACATGTATCGATCGCCACCGACGTCCACACAACAACGATCGAAACAGTGTGTAACTTTTTTTACGAAAAACAGTTAGACACGGGGCGCTTTCGACGAACGTTTCGACTTTGTCGAGCAAAGTACAGAAAGCGTTCTCGAAAAAATTGTCCGAATTTTGTTTTTTTCGAAGGCAACGTTGCTTTCGGACGACACAACTGCGTCCAGACGGAACGCGACCGGTTGACCCGCGCCCAAAAGTCGCCGCCGCTCCCGAGGGTTTCTTCTACGCCGCCGAAATATATCGTTTTTTATTTTTTTTCCCTAGGCGTGTTTACAAGCACATACCGTTTCGTTCGTTTTTTTTCCTTTTTCCTTGTCACCCGGCTAAAAAAACGGACGCGACGTTCTCTCCGGTCCCTCCTGCGTTTCGGTCGGGGGCCGAACGTTTCGCCGAACGGGGGTCAATCGATGTCGGAGGGCACGACGCCGCGGCTCTGGCGCGCGCGCGGGGGTCGGCGTGACCCGAACGGGTTCGCGGACCGGCCGACAGAGCGCGCCGCCGCTCGAGCCGTCCGCCGCCGCCGGTCCGCTATTGATTTTCCGCTGCCCCGGCGGCTCGGCGCACTTTGCGTAGGGTACGGCGCGGCGATTCTTTTCCGGGGGCTCAACTCATAACTAACGGCGACGGGGAGGAAAATGTACCGAATCGTGTGGTATTCGTATTATACAAAAAGCGATTGTTCTCAATTGTACTCCTTATCTACCGTACAATAGACAGGCGTAACATTATTTAATAACTGTTTGTAGAAATTAATACATACATATTATAACGATATGAGTAGTAAAATGTGTCAAATTACGCGAATAACGCACGTTTTTAAAACGTTCGGTATTCATTACCGTGTCGGCCGACTCGTTTAAAACTAAATCATATTTTTTTTTTTTTATAAACTTCGACACTATTGTTGGGTACCGCTAAAGTTGCAGTGTACTTTTACGATGAAAAACACCTAACGTTTGGAAACTGGAACACTCGTGCGATTTGAACCGAATCATACATTTTGTCGCGAACAGCAGCGTTTTTCGTTCCATTGATTTTACGCGACCAAAATTTCAACTCGAAACGCTGAGCGCGGCGCGAAACATCCCCGTCGCTCGCCACCCCTCCCCGCGGGGGTAAGGGCGGAAAACTCGCCGCGCCTTCTCCGCCCTTCCTTCGGGGCGGGCCGGGCTCGGGTGGCGAATTATAAAACAACGCGTCGCAGTCGTCGTCGCAGTCGTCGGCTCGTCCTTGACTCGCCGAAAAATATAAAAAATACAGGGTGCCGTTCGGCTCTAGAGGGCCGGGTCCTGATGTGGCCGGGTCCCCCGTCCAAGATCCTAGATGGAAAAATAAGTGTAGATATATGTATACTATGCCCATAACTAGTGAAGACGAACGCGAGTCAAAAACGCGTGATGCTTTCGAAATCACAACACCAATCGTATTTTTTTTGTTGACAAACCTGAAAGAGGGTACAATAGCTAGGGGCGGAGATGATCAACGGAAATGCTAGTATAGCCACGGAGAAATTAAAAAACGACTGATGGCAGCGAACAGATTTGCAACTATATACATAGTCCAATACTCTAATGCTACTGTTTTTTCCCGTGAAAAATGATGATTCGGGACGAAATAGGTTCGCGTACCTACTTTTTTACCATGAAAAATAACGATTGTATCGAGATTCGAGCTCATCGTACTTATTGCTTTCCCTAGTACTTTTCTTAGAACAATCGAGTGGAATCATTTTTCATCCACGGTTTATTCGGCTACTCGATTTCAAAGGCTTATATTATGTCTATGATAGTCACCCAATCAGCATCGTTGAGCGTGCATACACCGTACAGTTCATTTTTATTACATAAGTTGAACGGATCCAAAAAAAAAAGTGATTTTTTTTCTTCGTTTGATCATATTTTCATACTTTTTTTGTTTTTCAAAGTCGGTTTTATATTTTTCTTTTGAACACCGACCGTTCGAACGTGTAATTTTGGAATTTTCCGACTACGTTCTAGATAATGGGTACCTATAGTTACAAGAATAATACGTTCAATCATAGGCACCCCGTTGTTTTTCGTCTCGGTGTTTCGGTAAATTTATACGATAAAATCGTACATTTTTCAACAGTACAAGCCGCATATTATTTCTGCTCAGTCCTGTGACGAGCGTTACATAATCGCGTGTGCTCTATCGATTGCGACCGTTTCATACGGAAATAGATTCGTGTTTAAGTTAAACGCCCCGCGACCGAGCCGCAGAGGTTTTTTTTAAAAAATATTTCACATCGCGTGAAATCAAATGAATAAAAAAGATTAAAAAAATGATTCATTGGTCACTGTATGATAGTGAATCCCGCCAAAAATTCGCCATATCACGCATGACGGGGTGTTTTAGATTCTGAGCGTCAGCGAAGAACGTAATGTTTTTACGACGACGTTTATTCTTTTATCTGCGATCACTTTTTCCAACAGAAAGAACGCTCCGATTTTAACGTACGATACCTCAAAAGATAGGTAATCGAGATGGTGGTACTTTATTTGAAGCGTTTTTTGAAAATCCGATTAACCTCGGTGACTTATGGCAGGGCATACCCCACAGGGTACGCGCAGTCCGTGTATTTGTAATATGTCCATCAACGCGTGCGCGTGCGTGTCGGAGGAGTATCACGCAGGAATTTAGAAGGTCTTAAACTTTGTTTATGACGAACAAACGTTAACTAGGTATATAATATTGTCTATCGATTCCATTAGATTCTGGACGTAGGTACGACGGAGAACAATAATTATCATTAGAATAGTACGAGTGTAAAAGAACAATATGTACAAGAGTTCGGTGTTACATGGATTAAGATGATGGACCGAGAAGAAACTGAAGTTAAGTCGACCCCGAGTAGACGAGACTCGGGTGAAAGATAAAGAAGAAGAAGATTTTAAATGTGTATATAGGTATATATTTGGCGTAGAACGTACCTATTTATCTCACAATATGATTCACAAACGATGTTTTTAATGAAGTGGTCGCGGGGGATATCTCTCAAACCGACGACCGAGTTTGATACACACGCTGCATGTTATCGTAAAATAGAGCTCGAGACGAAACAATTCAAAATCGGTAACTATATCTGCGTGTGATAATGTTATACACAAACTCGCAAATTTTATACCTATAGTGTTATAATATATATTTTTTTAATTACAGTTCTCCAAGTAACGTTTGTACGGCAGCATATTACTTACTTTCAGAGTATTTGGACGTGCGAACAGAAAAGTTTTGAAGTTTTTTTTTTCGTATATATTATTATATATGGGTAGGTACCCCTACCGAACAAACATTAAACGCGAAATTCATTGTGCGCCGGCGAAAAGAAAAACTTTTTCTATTATTTGATAACAATAATAATAACGCGTTATATAATATACAGTCGCTTGGAACATTCTCGAATTAATCCACTATAATACATTTTATTTTCATACGAATTTAATACGACTCGATGACGAGAATCGCAGTAGGAAAATAGTCGAATGTTCGTTCTGAACTTTGGAGATTACTTTCGAGTTTTCATTATATGCTTGTTGTGCGGAATACGTGTAAGATTTTTATTTTTCTGGAAACAACTTTTCGTGCAGTAGATTTACTCCGATTTCTGAAGATGAAAGCCTTTTGACGGTAATTGGACTGAGATTTTTTTTTAAATTCTGATTTTTTCAATGAGTCAGTGTTATTGTAAAAAATGAAAAATTTCCAAAATCGCTCCAAGTGATTTCACATGTCATTATGGGGAATGCCTAACGATAATATGTGTATACTGACGAAATCGGCAACGATTTTAATAATTTTTGAGGAGCGAGCAACAGAACATGGGCAATTTTGAGTTTGTCAGTTTTTGCACGTTTTCTGTGAGACGAAACTTTATAATTTTCAGTTTGAAGTATCGAAATTTTAATTATGATTTAAAAAACGTAGTTTCCTATAGCTATCCACCACATTTTAAACATTTTCAAAATATTTCAATCAATTTTTAAACTAATCATAGAATTTTAAAATTTACACGTTTTTCTTACTCGCTTTTATTTCGAAAATGTATAACCTCGTCCAGGATCTTGATTTTCTCAAGCAATCAGCTATTGTACACAAGTTTCGTCAAACTACGTCTTCCAATCCTACTCGAAACCGTCCGTGACCTACTTCAAAGCGAGTTAGCTACAATTTTATTTCAGAGTTTTTTGCGAATTTCAACGACATATTTTGCATATCAATTTATTTTCGAAAACCTCGAACGCTGCGCACTCGGCGAAGATTGTATACAAGTGTTTGCGCCCATATACCGTACTCGAAATCGATTTAAATGTGACCTATATCTTCACAAATGCGAATCGACATTATAAACGTTTATACCTGCAATGAGAATAAAAACGTGTACATTATATGGGCAGCGGGTACTTTGTATCGTTCATTATTTCTTTGGATTTTGAGCGCAGGGGGATACATATTTTTATAAACTGTACCTATATACCCCGCAAATATAAATCATCCCCTTTGGATATTTTTTTCCACTCCTCTAAGACAAATTTTAGATTTCATCAATTAAATTTTTATTAAAATAATTATGTTTGTACGAATACGAGTATGTCGTTTTGAATGAACTACACCCCAAACGACGTAATATTTTGAAAAATATCACATTTGTTGTCGTTTTTCTCATCAGCTGCACTACGGTAAATCATTTTTTATTATGTTATTACTATATGGTTGCGATAAAAAACTGGCTAATCCTGCGGTTTAATCGTAAGTCGCAATAATAAACGAGCTAAATAAATACTATGCGGCGCAAAAAACGCGATGAAAAATACCTCGGTAATCGTTCTAGGAAATGAACATTTTTTTGTAAAAATTTTCTTTTTAGAGGAAATAATATCCGATTAAGCAATTATATCGAATACCGCCAGAGCGCGTTTTGTACTGTATTTCTACAGCAGTAGGCTATCTTAGTAGAAAATTTCATAACTCCTTCACAAACAAAACAGTAATATTAACCAGTTTTTGTTTTGAAAAACGATTCGGGATACATACGTGTACATCGAGGTTTTTTTTTTTTTAGAATTTTGATTATTAAAAAAAGTATTCATGAAATTTAATTTTCAACATCGAGGTCAAGGTTGTTAAAAAAATTGTTTACAAAAATTGGTATCGATATGTACATTATAGGTTGTACGTTCAAAGTTACAGATAATTATAACTACGACGAAACTAGTGGGGAAGAACTTAAAATGCAAACTTTCGATTTGTTAGTAACCGGCTAAAAAATAAATGAAAATTTTTTAAAACATTTTTTAGGTTCACCTAGAGTATTGACTATAGGTATGCTGAATTCAAACCATTTAAGAAAAAAAAAAAAATGAAATGATGGATTGTTCCCCTTAGCAAGATAGGTATATGTCCTCGGTGTTGGTACGTACCGAATTATACTATTATTACAAAACTCTGCATATACAATTTGTATGATTGTTATTGTTGTCACACCGTAAACTATCCTGCAATCTTTTAGATTCCGAGCGTTAGCAATGAATGCGTATTGTTTTTACAAAAATGTGTTTTTTTTTTGTTTCTCTGTGAACAACTTTAAAGGTATAAAGAATGTTCAGATTTTTAAAGTCGGTACTTCTGAATGAAAAAAAATTCGTTACCCACACGAATTTGTCATTTGAGAGTTGAAACGTATTTTGTGTAAAACAAAATTTGCTATCTGATAAAAAAAAAAATTCAAAAAAATCTGTTCAGTAGATTTCGAAAGCGTACAAAAGACGTGTTGAAAAACGGTGCGATTCGGTCATGACAATGGAATCGCGCACAATTGTTGCGTTATTTGATACTAAAATCGTATTAACTCTTCAAATAGTGGTCCAATGGGTTTGAAATTTTCACACGTTGTTTAAATTAATATTCCCCGTACGTGGATATGACTTTTGAAAATTTTTGACCATTTTTATTGTTTAATTTGGTTTTTACGAGTGCGTTTAATTGATAACTGAGCTCGCTCAGAACCTTATTTTAAAAGGCAATGATTTATCAACAGTAAAACAACAATGATGCTGTTTCGCCATTATAAATTTGTATAATATATACTGCGCGTCGCGAGCAAAACGCAATTTCCCCTTTTTAAATCCAAATAAACAATTCGACAGTGTTCTGCAGCAGTAACGTTATTTTACAGGTATATTTACATAACAACTTGCCTCGTTCGGCGTGTATATACCTACGCGATTCTCGGTATAAATTCGTTTTAAGAATAAGGGAAAAGCTGGGATCGGCGCAAATCCGTTTTGACTGAGCGCGTTTTAGGAATAATCTTTTAAGGTTCATAATATATCCTGGATTAGAGTTGTCCAGAAAAAACGGACTTTTGGTGTACCTACCAATATCGGATACAACTGCAACAGCGATGTATACGCGAATTACTCTGTTTTTTCAAAATGTCTATTTGATTCACCCAGAGTCGCTGTAGTCGCTTCTCCGTCAAACTGCGAACAAGCAAACTACAGTGGTCCTGATCTTTTTTTCCGAATCGTTCTGCGCAAACGGCGCAATAATATATAACTATATTAGTATATTTTGCGCATTACAACCGTGCTAAAAGTATCTCGGCAAGTACGTAATAATTCAATATTTTCCACGGCTTACGAATGTTAAGATATGCGTTGCGCGTGCCGGGTGATTTGGCGTAAGTTTTCGAATGCGCGTTCAAAACGCATTCGTCCGGCGAAACGGGACGAAAGTATTGAAGATTTTCTCGATTCGTCTTCTCGGCAAAAAAAAAAATCTAATGTCTCCCGAGAAACGTACGCGTATACAAAGATATACCTCCTATTCAGTAAAAAAAAAACCTACGGGTTCAAAATCATTTACAACATAAAATTGCGTTTTATTCCGTTATCGTTGTGTGCTTTTACACATTATATCGTATTAAAGTTTATTATAATACTTGCCTGCGGCCGCGGTCCGTTAAAATGTAATTCTCTAATTTGTTACAGCCCGTTTCGCGTCTAGACGTTTTAAATTAAATTTGCGACGGTAAAATTGCTCGGCCCTGCGTAACGATGTTATTCTAATGTCATTATCGACGAGAACGTGATTCGATCATATTTTCGTTGAGAAATAAAGAAAATGAAGAGGTATCCTGACGGTTCTCGCGGCGAGGCGAATGAATGAAACGTAATCGACATAACTCAAACTTTATATTTTACTCGCAATACGCGCCTCGCAGAACGCGTGTGTGGTACTAAATGTTTCGGCAAAATTAAAATATTTTCATTTGTAAGTACATATCCTATATTACAAAAACCATATTTAGTCGGTTTAACGACACTAGATACTCGACTGCAGCGCGACTGGTGGACATGAATCAGTACAGGAGTTCCCAAAACGTTCGCTCTCGAAAAATCTATTGGCTCGTAAAATTAAAAAAACTCGCATACATCAACTGATATGAGAGAAGCCTCTACTAATTTCGAAAAACGTACAGCCCAACTCGCTGTTAGCATAATTTAATATTACGCGCGCGTTCGAGCGAATATTTTGAGAACCCTATTGATTTTCTTCAACCAGTCGCGCCGCAGTCGAGTACCCGCAGTGTTGCAAAACCGACTTTTTGT
>CM029364.1:1004012-1014175 GCA_017140985.1 Hormaphis cornu | reverse complement strand
TCGCGCCGCAGTCGAGTACCCGCAGTGTTGCAAAACCGACTTTTTGTCATACTTAATTAATTAATTAAAAATTTATAGACTTTTCGCTCAGAATCGTATTTTCGAAGGCAATGGTTTATCATTGCTTTCCGAAATTAAATAATGCGTTTAAACCACAACTTCTAAACTAGTGACCCACCCAAAGCGTAGTCGCTACCCCGTCAAACTACCCACGCAACCTAGAATGATCCCGGCGTTCCCTTTTTTTTTTAATTTGATACAAGTATCAAAGTAAGTTCTCACGATTTTCATACATTTATTACATAAATTTATGACAAATAATAAACAATATAGTGTTTTATCGCACAAAGTGAAAAAAAAAAAAACACTTTATTTTTATTGTACATTAAACAATAACAATTTCTCTACCTCTATTTCTCTCTTTTTTTCTTTTTTTTCAACAAACTTTTTTTTTTTTCTCTTTAAATCATGGCTTACCGTGCAAACCGTTTTTTTCCTCTATAAATATTTCATGAAACAATTTTACTTTTACATAAGCTCTCCGTGGCATCGCGGCAACTTATGCCATTTGAAGAAAATCATTTTGCCGCAGAAAAAACACTGTAATAAAACGATTTCCTTCTGCACCGTAAATTTTCGTTTGCGCTCTAAAATCAAATTAAACCCGAAAATCTTAAACGGATAAGATCAAAATTCTATTATATATAATACGTTTTACGATTTTAGGTTTTAAGGATTATAATATACATCGTGTGAATACTGCGTGGTCTCTTTGATCATTTGCAGACAATTTACCATGTGCCGTTTCATTAGGGAAATTGGGGTTTTACTCTTCATTTTGAATAATTATTTGATTTTGCGCCTTCTTTCGGGTCGAAAGAAAGCTTTTTTCCATATGCTTATTTTTTCGTTCGTTTGTTACGTTTCTCGTGATTTGATTTTAGCATAATATATGATGAAATGTTCGAAGGACTCGAATAATCAAACTATGAACTTTTGATTTATTGTACTGCAGGATTTTTGAACGTGTTTAAAAATCTGTCCAGTACAGTTTTGTGCGTTTTACAACCGCTGTACATATAAAAGTAAAAATCAAAGTTAGGGGGTCGTAAAGAGCTCTATGGGAATAATATTCTTTTATTAAATTAGCCCATTTCCCGTTCTCCAATAAAAGTGAAATTTCGCTCTTTTGTAAAGACAATGATTCGTCTGAACATTAGAAAAAACATTTAAACCTCAATTGCTAAACGAGTGACCCATCAAAAGCGTAACCACAACTCCGACAAACTATCAACCTGACCTAGAGCGTTTCCGGCTTGTTTTTTCATTGGGAATAAAGATACGGATATGAAATATTACAATAACAGAAAACAGATTGACTGTTAGTATTTCGATTGTTAATTGCAACCATAATTTTTGCGTTTTTCTTTTTCATATTTTTTTTTTCATTCACAAATCTTACAATTGACATTTTATTTACTTCCCGTTGTCTTCCTATCGTGTTTAAATTTGGCACACCGCTTTCGACTGTTTACGCTGTCATTGTGTAAACAGCATTGTCAATACACAAAAACACGGTGTAAGTTAAAAAAACCAGAACTACAAAATTTGTCTTTTTAGTATTGTTTCGTTAGCGTTCGTATTTGGTCAAAACGTTGTTAATCAAGATAATTTGAATTTCATTTCTATGCGTCAAAATTAACGATTCGTTATCGGACGAGTTAATCAACACAAGTGTCGCAGTCGCACCATCCGGTAACAATAATCCATTTCTTCATTTGGTCGAATTAAATGATGCTAAAACATCTACTACCATGTTCAACGGATACATATTATGCACATCACAGACGCCGGAAATCGACACGGTTTAAACGTGTTAATAAATTGTAAGTTAGTTAATTGGATCATAGGTAAAATACGTAAATTTATGGCGTCGTCTAAACTGGATTCTGATAGGAAACTAAAATTTGACTACTACAATTATGACGAAAACCAAGAGTTTAAAGAAAATGTAACAACGCTTTTAAACTCTGTTGATACGATAGTCGAAGAATATTCAGTACATACGATTCTACTAGGCGGAACATCGGAGTTTTCGATTAACAACAATACGACCGCGTTAAAGTACAGTTTGTTGGTGAAATCTCACTATATACGGTTATCGATAAATAACGATGATAATACTCCGAAAATTTCCAAATTTGAAATCTCAAGGTTAATTTTTGCGGAAATGATTGAACGTTTCTTGTTAATGGATTGTGGAGAAGTATATGCTAATAATAATAAAACTCCACAGTTTTTGTATGGTAATAAATGGTTAAGTTCTGATGCTGATAAAAATGTTACAAAGGTTATAGATAAAAGTTCCATTCTGTACTTGAGTAGTGTAAAAAAAAAAATTGCGACTTGATGATGATTTATTTAAAAATAAATGCAAAGTTCATAATTTATTTCGTGTTATTAATGTTTCGGGAAACGAAGATATTTTTCGTGATATCGAGTATGTACAAATAAAAGCGACAAACAATGTAACTGTACTATTTAAAAGATATTTTGGAAATTTCCAACTTTATTGTACGTTAATTTCAATAAAAACTTTCCAGAAAAAGTTTTGAAAATTTAATACAATTTTAACGACGTTTAACTGTTCGTAACTAAAAAATTTTAAAAATCGTTGGTGACAATTTTTTTTTATAGTCGTTTTAATTCTGAAAGTTGGTCGAAATTTGTCATTTTGTTTTTTTTTTTGAAAAAAAAATTAACTTACACAATTTAAGAATTAAAAATTTTGTTTGTTATGTAAAACAAAAATTGCTATAAGTATACGAAAATTTCAAAGAAATCTGCCCAGTAGTTTTCAAGAGCGTACGAGAAAAGTGTCGATAAAATGGTGCGTCACACCAATAATATTATATATTGTTCGTCGACTGGGTGCCGCGCTGGTTCGAATCCCGGAAAAAGTTTTTTGCGTTTTTTTTCAAGTATTTTTTTATTTTCAAATCTTGTAATCAACATTTAACCCACATTCCATTGTCCTGTCTAGCTGAAATTTTGCACAGAGGTTTGTTTAGGATGACAACACGTTATGGAAAAGTCAGTAAAGGTAGGATTAGGTTTTTTTTTATGTCTATGCTACTAATTGCTATGTCACTAATATTTTGATATTTTATATGTATGAGATATTAGTGACATAGCGATACTGTCGAATGTTGATCGCAACTTCTTTTTATTGTTTATAAAAAGAAATTAAATTATATTTTAATATCGTCTGCAAATAATTGTTTACGCTTAGGTTTAAGTTAAACGTCGTTACTGTTCTGTTTTTTGTATACCTTTATATATATGCGTTTAGATTTCGGCCTGCGTGTGGAAACGTTCTGTACCCGTAAATGACTCGACCGAAAATGAAATAACCGACAAAATTTAGAAGTTATATCATTTATCACCATTAAAACTTTTGTTGAATTTAACACGTACGCATCGTTATATACAATTTACAATGAGCTGTAATTGATGAACTTAAGGGGTTCAAACAAAACCGTTAGGCTCATCCTTTTTTTTTTTTTTCATTGTATTGTTGCCACAACGTAGTTTATTCATTGGATAACAGATGATGTCGTCTGCTAACACGCTCACATTACGCGTGATAAAATATTGATGTATTATTACGGAGCGAAATAAGACGTTTTTCATTTCACCGACGTTAATATTTTATCGTTAATATATTTTATAAACGAATATTTTCTACCAAAACGTTTCGTGACTTTTGTTGTCACACCCATACATTGTTTATTACGTCAACACTAAAAAAAAAAAAAAAATTTTCTTTTAATACGGGGTCGAGAACTAAATATTATACGATAATATTTGATATTCGATTTTCGTTTGACGTTGCTTCGAAGAGAACAATTTTAACTATTGTGTTTTGTTGACCTGTACTCCTGTTTAAAAGTACAGTTTTTTTGACGTTTTAACTTTGCCATACAATTTTTTACCCTAGTACCTTATGGCACCCGTTTGCGAGCAAAAGTTTTAATTTAAAAAAAAAAAACACCGTGAACGTTTTTACGTTGAAATTGTTTCGTTACATTATTTTTTTGGAAATAAGTCCTTTAAAAATTGATCTATAAATCGAAATGTGTATACGAATCGTTGGATCAAGAAAGATGTTCATCCGTGTGATTCAAATTTCAAAAAATTGTGGTGTCCCTCTACCAGTTAGATATGAAACTTTTAAACTCACGATTAAACGAGCGCGTACAACACTTTCAGTTAAATTCATATTTAATTCAAATTTCTCTGACCCCGCCGAAATTGGTGACCAGCTGCTGTATTTGTGAATTTACATTTCTTTTTTCAATAACGAAATACCTCATTCGTTTGTAATATTTAAAAATTTTATACTCCATTGAACTTTTCAAACACTATATTGTTATAGTATAGTACTCGCCTCGTATATTGCCGGCTTCGCCGATCCCCGAGATCCCGCAACACATATGTATATTAAACGGGTGACTCGTCGTTACAATCCGATCGGGTCAAGGACGCGTGTTACTACATTTATTTATATATATACATAGGCACATCACAATATAATAATAGTATTACATTCAGCGCATAAGCCGAAGTTAAGTTGTTTAACAAATTCAATTTACTCACAATTATCGACTTCCTATAGCGTGTACGTCTACCGCACACGTATATTACACGAGACCTGCAGGCCGAGTTCAAAAATGAACCGTTACTCGTCAATTCGCCCCGTGGTCGTAGTAAGTGATAACGTAATATCTACGAAGAGAACTTAAAGTACCTAGGATCCTGTTGTTGTGCAAAGGGACGGACGTTTTGTGAGCGGTGTTAAACATAGGATTGTTGGACGAAACGGAGAGAAAGATAAGTTTTACAGGAGTGTGGTGTGGAGACCAACCATGTTGTACGGTTCGGAGTCTTGGGTGAAAAATGAACAGATTTTGAGCGTAGCGGAAAGGAGAATGCTCGGATGGACGAGTGGAGTAATAAGAGAAGATGGAGAAACGAATAATATGACGTAAGAGGGAGAATCCACTGAGATGTGTTTGTGACGAGGAGAGAAGAAACTGAAGTAGTAAGATCGGTTATGGGAATAAAAGTTGAAAGGATAAGAGTTAGAGGAAAACCGAAAAAGAGTTGGACGGAAACAATTACAAAAAAACATGAGGGTTGTTAATGTGTGTGTAGGGTATGTTAACAGTCGGAACGACTGGAGGGATAGAACGAGGAAGGCCGACCCCGAAATTTTCATGTTTGTAAAGACGTTTTCGAAGAATGGCTCCAATCGTTGTACGTCGAATCCCACATACAGATTGGGATATTGACTTTAAATTTAATTCTATTTGAGGAATTTTTTTGATATTTTTATTATTTTCTGAGCTGTGTGCCGAGAACGAGACGATAACGGCGATAACGTTTTAACATCCGAAACAATAATCGGAACAAGCTGAAACGTATACCTAATATTCGAATGAGTAAGATACAAGTTTGGTAATAAAAGTTTCGAGTGATTTTGAAAATTTTCAAAGTATAGAACTTTGAAATCCTCGAAAAATTTACCAAGACGTACCCTACACCAGACGACTGAGCTCGCTCAAAATCGGGTTTCGAAGACGACGATTCATCCAATCCGTCAAACTGCATTGAACCCGGATTTTTTATTATTATTTTTTTTATAACGAAAAATGGTAATAATTTTCGTAATTTTTTTTTGATCGAAAATCAAGCCACGCACGGGTTGAATTATTATTATACATGCGCGTGTGTTGCGGTGTATAAATATACTTGACGAGAAAAATATCGGAAAATTATTATAATAAAACGATAATATATTATTATACGTCCAATAAAGGCGTTTTACCGCACCCCGAACCGTTTTTTCTTTTTTTTCGTTCCTGTAAAACAACGTATTATTATTAAAATTAACGTTACATCTGCGCGCCGTGCATCGACCCGGTCGTAAATCATTGTATTTGCTTAATAATTTGTTTGGATGTCCTGAATTATTTATTACCGGACGCCTAGGTATATCCGACGTAAGTGTAGGTTCGTTATATCTGTATATACACGAAGGATTATTTTTTTTTCTCTTTTTTTTTTTAGGTCAAACAATAATTTTATGTAAAAGTATACGCGTGTATACTCGCGCATATTAAACGAAAAAAAAAACGACGTGATTTACCACGCGCAAATTGTATTATTTTTTTCTGTATGCTTTATACTTTGAGAAACGGATAAAATATCGTGTCGACGGTCCTGCAAAGAAGTAGGTAAAAAAAACAAACATCGCTACTATTTAAAAATTCGTCTGGGCGGTTCTAGTTCGCCCGACGTACCGCATTGTACCCATTTTAGTTTCGAAATAGAAAAAATTGTTGGTCGCCAATTGTACACCTGATTCGCACGTTTCTTTTTCTAACAATCCTTCACCGTCTTCCTCTGCCGCCGAGTGTTGCGCCGCACTCTCGAAGCCCTGTTATTTATCTAAAATTCAGCCCCTAACAGTTCCTCGATCGCTTCACACTCCTGCTCACAATCGCTTCTATCTAATCCATTCGACTCTAAATTATCGCCTCTAATCGAATCACGCGCGCGTTTTCTCTCAACCGTTACGATCGCCTAGGTAATTATACGGAGCCATATTGGCGCACACGCGATGGCTGACGGGCTCGCCAAAGGTACTTCCAACACGATTCTTCCTGCCCTCGCTCGATAATTTTTATTTTATATATAATTTTTTCGAATTTTCGCCACGTCGTCACGTTACACCACTCTCCGGTCCAACGACCCCCGGAATCGCTTGCCAGCTTATTTCGCGTCTGATTATAAGACTTCGCCAAAAGGTTTGCGAGTTAGATAATATGTAGTTAAAAACGAAAAACGTTTTCGGCGCAAATTTACCTCTGCAAAGTATCCTTGTTTTACAGTGGTACGGCGATGTAAGCTTTCCAAAATAGGAAATTCCGTTTTAGACATTTTCAAGAAGTTTCCAAAAAAAAAAAATTCGTTTTCGTCATTCGATTGGTTTTGTCGATTTTCAATTGTCGTAAGCACTGCAGCGGCTCCTCGCGCATATATCGTCGCCATAGAAATAGAAACCGCTCACAGACAACTACACCGACCGTTTTACACCGCTCTCGTGTCGATTTTCTAACTAAAATTATACGATCGACCGAACCTACGTTATATTTCCGACGTTTCCAGACACATTTTTCTTCAGACGAAAACAAAATTTCTGAAATTAAACTAGTTTTTTTTTTATAACATATTATATAGTTTTTATCCCGCGATTCGAGTGTGTGTGTCACTTTTTAACACGTTTGTATAATATTTTATATTATATTCTTCGCTTTTATGACCACGTCGCGCGTTACATAATAAAAATATCTCGTAACCGGCTCACACACACGTCTAAACGAAAATAATAATATCGTGTTGTGCACGCGTCGTTCGGTCGAGCGAGGGCCGCGAAAAGGTCGTGATTTCGACCCGTTTATTTTTCGCGTCTCTCCGGGACAATACACAAAAGCCGCTAAGTTTGAGTACCTTTGTATTATCGCACCGCGATTCCGCGAAATGTGTAAAATACATTCTGCTGCGACCCGTATGAAAGCTACACACGGCATACGGGGCGTTTTAAATCCGATTCCGTTATGCCAGAAATTTCGAACTGTTTTTAAAGACTCTCGAGGTTCTTTCGAATGTCGGTAGGCCTGCGGTAGGCCGCGCTCAGATTCACCGTGGATCGAGGTCAAAACTGGAAAACTGATCGCCCGAACGGCAGAAAGGAGGACTGCATTCGCTCTTGCGCGTCCGTTCTCCGGATATCACAGGTTTTTTTTTTAAAAATTATTTTACCGAGGGTACTTATGGATGAAAAAACACACGCGCGCCTCTCCTTCCGTAATGGTCTTTACAAATATCGACGGTAATTCGCGTTACAGACGACTCGTGTAGTAGACAGTTCCACATCAACGCATACTGTAACCGATCGAAGTGCGTTCCTCTGCTACAGACCTATCTTTCCGACGGTCGGCGGGTGCTATGTATTCAAGATTTATGTTTTCCTACGAAATTTCGGACGTTCGTCGAAACGCCCTCATTGATACGTGCGATAAAAATTATGACAGATGAAAAAAAATAGCATTTTTTCATCTTTGTTCGCTTGTAACATAACATAACGACACCGTGCGAGCGACGGGATGGATAAAAGAAGAAAAAAAACGTATTTACTTGTTGGTGCGTATAGCCCCGTTGTTCTCCTACAGGAAACGGTTCGTTATATGGGTCCCTCAGCGCGCAGGACGCGGAGAGCATGCGCAGATGGAGTGACGAGGTCGTGGAAAGGAAGGAGACTTCACGCTTCCACGGTTATGTCATTTCGTTTTTTTATTATTATTATTTTTATTGCTTTTCCCGTGCACGCTGTTCCGTTCGTCGGATCGTATTTGTGTTTATTTTTTTCTTCAAAACGCTCGTCGGTAATGATCATACTACACATTCGAGCAGTGGCGCAACTAGACACTTGGGGGCCCTAAAGTCAAATATAAAATGGGGCCCCTCCCAAATTTGTAATGAATAAAATGTGGAAAAAAATAGTCTATGGGGGCCCCCAATTTATTAGGGCCCCAAAGTTTCACTTTGCCAACTTCCCCGCTAGTTGCGCCACTGCATTCGAGGCGAGCCCGACCCGACCTGCGAAGATTAGACAGAACGTCATACGAATTTACGAACGGATTAGATGTAAATATGACGTATGCCGCACGTGTTGGTTTCGAACGCGTCATCAACTATACGGGTTAGGTATTGTGCTAATGGCGTCGTCAGCTTGGAGATAAAAAGCGGAATGTCCCGAAAAGTTCCAAACAGCGCTGTTCGGATGTGAAATCCGGACGATCGACTGGATGGAAAAAAAAAAAACAGGCTTGGAGACGCGGTGCTTCGCGAAAACGCTTGAGATGCCGTGCGGACGGAGAGGGTGACGAATCACGGGGAGGTGTTAAAAGACAGTCAGTCCAGAAGAAACAAGGCGATAGGGCGTGAAATCGTTGAATTAGTCGAAGGAGACGTTGAAGACCACAAAGGCCAAGCAGAATTCATAACGCGGTTAAGTAAAGGACGCGAACAAAGGAACTTACAAAGACCTGAAACAGTTGTGTTACGATCGAAAAAAAGCACGGGGAGCTGCAACAAACGAATCTACGTATTTGTAAGATAAGAACATCGGTCATGCGGCGAGAAGAACAAAACGTTTGATTTTATCGGCACCGCGGTTCTTGAAAAATCTGTTTCGGTATTAAAAAAAATTAATCGTCGTTCCGGTTCTATCGTACAGTTTTATCATCGGTTCCTTGACCACGAATCCGTTTAAAATTGTTTAATTACCGGAATAATACGATTTCACGTGATAATTATAATTGACTGTTACGAGCGAAAACACGAATAAAAGCGGATTGAAATCTCAGTGGACGGTTTATAGGATAGAACAGTTTAACCGTTTCTGTTACTTGGGCCAAACAACCGCGGAAGATTTAAGATCGAGAGAACAGTTGGAATGGCGAAAATTGCATTTTACGGGGGAAAAAAAAACAGACTCGCTCAAATCAAAGAAAATTACGCTAAGAAAAAAGGATACTGAAGAAGACATATTATGGCCAATGGCATCATGCTCAGCGGAGACACGGACGTGTAACACAAATGAAGAAGAATCGTTAAAAGCATTCGAGTCTTGAGATATGGTGCTACCGATGTGTGCAAAAGATTAACTGGGTAGGTAGAGTAACAATTGATGAAATACTTACTACAACTACGGTAATTGAAAAAAAGAATACCTGCCGCCATTAAAGTGAGAAAATTACATCGGCTAGGACACACTTTGTACGTGTAGTCCTAGAAGGAATTATCCCTGGGAAAAAACGAAGAGGAAGACCGAGAACAAATTGTATAGCACGGGCACGTGGAGAACTGGGCTTAAAATGTGTGGACATTAAAAGGAAAATAGAAGAATGGCAGGAAGGCAATACTGGTGGGCAGACTGAACGGCCTGAAGAAGAAGTTATAAGCAGTGGAAATTTTGAATAAACACGTAGAAAAGTACAATGATGGTACTAAATTAATATTCTAATCATATAGGC
>CM029364.1:971452-989564 GCA_017140985.1 Hormaphis cornu | reverse complement strand
GTAAACACAACGCAAAAACTTGACTTTGTTTTATAAATAGTAGGGATAATAATAATCTATGTGTAATGTAACATAAACGTTTATAAATTTATGGGTGAAAACCAAAAGACAAAAGTATAAAATACTATCGAGTTGAGTATAGGAACTCTTAATTTTTCATATATTGAATATGATATACCTTTAACTATGATTGTTTTATACTTTTCGATCATAATATACATACTTGTATTTACAATTCAAATATAAATATGGCAACGTTGCGGTTCAAATTGTCCGTGTTTTTATAAAATTAAAAACAGTGGGTAGATACTTTGTTGTACCGCTGCCGTCCGCAATCGTGTTGCGTTAAAGGCCAAACTGCCGCAATTGTCTATCACCTAGTCAATTATATTTTTTTAAATAGTCGTAAAATATTATTTATCTTACATGCATTTTTTTAGCAATTCAATCTTTCGGAGGCGTAAAGTAGTAGCTGATAAAATAGAAATTTTATGTGATTAAATGACGTAAAAGTTTTTATTTTTTAGGTATAATAACATAACATTCTTAGAAGTAAACTAAAACAAATAGTAAGCAAAGACCGGATTTTCCATATAAAGTTAATACATAACACAAGTATTGAAATTTAAATAGGGAACAATGATAATAAACATTTTTTTATAATTATTGAAAACACGCACAATAAAATAATAACATAAAATATAAATATTACTATAATTATTCGTCATCTTTGAGCAAGCTCGTGTTGGTACATAAGATTTTATTTAAATTTATTTACAATAATATGGGCAGGCGCTTAGTAACAAAGATAATAACAAAGGTGTGAACTATGTTTAAGTACATAACAACATAAGACATAAGTTACATAGAAAGTTCCTAAAACTGTAGAATAAATGAATAAAACACAAAACTAATAAGATTTAAAAACAATTTTAGAAAATCAATTTTGTCTGTACAAATAAATGTAACAAAAATATTTCGTTGTATATAAACTTGCTGATGATAAGGTATCACAAGGTCACCGTTGCGTGTCACATTATTTATTATTACCCAAATGACCAAATCTAAAACATTTACTTCACACTCTCCGAATCATGAGAATAAAAGAAAATATCATGGTCTGATTGATCGGTAATGAGTGATGTATTCGTAGTTCCTATTCAAATCTGTTAGTTTTTTATACAGCGCAAGGGCATCGTTTTCAAATTCAATTTGACCAATTCCAAAATTATTTGAATCCATATCCATAAAGACAATATTTACGGTTTGAAATTTTTTTTGAATTTCTTTTATTTTTCTTTCCAAACGACTATTTACGACAAAATGGTGTGAAAAAGAATCGAAAATTTTTTCGGTACTCGTCAGAATTCTTTTTGTTTTTATAGGAAAAAAATGTTTCAAAAGATAGAGCAAATCGAGTATTAGGAATTTGGGCAAAATAACTTTTTTCATGTTAACTTTTCTTATTATCGGCAATAAAAACTCTTTAATTCGATAAAAAAGAGACGCAGTCAAGAAATCAAAAACAACTTGGTAAAGTGAATACACAGTAAGTGGATTGAATGTTACACGAGATTCATTTTCGAAAATCGTTTTCACACTTTGAGCTTTACCATTCCAGATAATCATTATATGGTTGATATAATGCGAGTTCCAATAATCGTTACTCTTGACAAACGTTTGATAAATGTGTTTGACACTGAAAATATTGTTATCGTGATCGAAAATCAGTCTTTCAAATGTTTGTTCATCAAAAGAGAAGTTAGGAATATTACTATCAAAATAATTTTTAATAGATTGGCTTTTGGAATCTTCGTTTCGATATTTATCGGTATTGATGTTATCAAACAACAGCGAATCGCAATTTTTGATCCCATATCGGTTTATTTCGTTCGTTATTAAATTTAAAACACGTTTGATTTTAAATTGAAACCATACATCGTTTGAGTCTAGACCAGAATTAACTAGGATGGCGGACATTTCGTATGACATCATTAGAATATCCATATCGTGATAATCAGATCCGTCGTATCGTTTAAATTTAACTATATAGAGGAAATAATTTTTGACTTTAGAAACGATTTTCTTCAATCGGCTTAAAGACGTGTCTTTCTCTTGGGCCACTATATCAATTTCATTTTTATTTTCATCGTACTGGTTCATTATAGTAAACGCTTTAAGACACAGATCGTAAACACTAGCAAGAAAATCACAGGCATTTACTAATTCTTGAGCCTTCAATTTAGGAATTAAACATGTTTTTTCGTTTACATAGGGTTTATAATATTTATTGTAATCATGTTGTATAGGGCTAAAAAAGTATTTAAAACATTTATAATTATCAATGTTGTCTTTGATAAAATTTATTAACCTAATAACTCTTTGGTTGCGATCATTGTTATCTATATAATATATGTATATTTCTTGTAGTTCCACTCCAATCAACGATGTTTGAATTTTAACATTGCTTAAATAATTAAAATATCGAATCAGTTTTGCGTGAAACATATCATTTGTCAGATACGAAGGATTTTTTGTTTCGTTTAAAAGCCTAAATCCTTTCTTCATATATGATGGAATATCTGAATTATTACTTGTGATTCTATATGTGTTTGTTATAGCCCTTTTAATCTCTTTTTCATAGCCTTTTAAGTTTAAAAGAATTATTATTATATCCCTAACAACTAGTTTCATTATAGCCAATAAAAAAGTTTCACGATACCAATAAATGACATGCAGATCTTGGTTTTTGGTTACTTCATTTAACACATCTTTCAATAATACAGTTTTATCGTTTGTCACTCTTATTCGTACATTAGCGATATCACGAAAAAATTCTTTGTTTTTCGAAACATCGATAACATGCAATAAATTATGAACTTTGCATCTATTTTTAAATAAATCTTCATCAAGTTGCAATGTTTCTTTTATTTTACTCAAGTCCGGAACGGAAACTTTACCTTTTACCTTTGTAACACTTTTATTAGCAATAGAACTTAACCATTTATTACCGTACAAAAGTTGTGGAGTTTCATTATTAGCAAATACATCTCCACAATTTCTTAACAAGAAACTTTCGAGTTCAATCATTTCCGCAACAATGGACCTTAAGATTTCAGAATTAGATATTTCCTGAGTATTAGTATCGTCATTTATTGATAACCGTATATAATGAGATTTCACCAGTAACGTGAAAAACTGTTTTAACGCAGTCGTATTATTGTCAATCGAAAATTCCGATGTTCCGTCGTGTAGAATCGTATAAACTATTACTGAATATTCTTCGACTATCGTATCGACAAAGTTTAAAAATGTTTCTACATTTTCTTTAAACTCTTGGTTTTTGTCATGATCGTCGTCAAACTTTAGTTTCATATCAGAATCCAGTTTTGACGACGCCATAAGTTCATACATTTTACTTATAATCCAACTAACCAACTTACAGTTTATTAACACGTTTAAACCGTGTCTTTTGCCGATTTCCGGTGTCTGTGATGTGCATATTATGTGTCCGTTGAATATTGGAGATCTTGAAACATCATCGAGTTCGACCAAATGAAGAAAAGGATTGTCATCATCGGAGGGTGTGACTGTGACACTTGTGTCGATTAACTCGTCCGCAAACGAATCAGTAAATTCGACGCATAGAAATGAAATCCAAATTATCTTGTTTAACAACATTTTGACAAAATACGAACGCTAACGAAACAGAACTAAAAAGACTGTAGCGTTGTAGTTTTCTTAACTTACACCGTATTTTGTGTATCGACAAAGCTGTTTACACAATACCAGGGCAAACAGTCTCTACATAAATAGAAAACATTATTTCCTGTTGTTGCTTTACTATTGTTTGTAATTTGATTTATCGTGTCTATTTGAATGCCGAATACAATAAAAAATACTTAACCAGCATTTAAAAAAAAAAAAAAAAAAATTTTACAATTATATTTGTTTATCGGTTTTGCGCTTAAAGCTGTTAATTTTCATTACATTTTACGAAAAATAATTCATTATCTAGTTAAATTTGTTACTTCCTAAGCGTTATAATACTAATAACTGTTAGTAATTAAAAAAATTAATAATAACTTTATTAAACTATAATTTTTAAATTACCACGCATTTAAAAAGATGACGTCAGCGTTTAAAATGTTTACCATCGTATACGTTTAAAGTTTTTCAATTTGAGCGAAAAATGTCCGAAAGTCTCAGTTTTTATAAAATCAACATAGATATGTTCTCATGTATGTGGTAAAATAATTTTTTTAGGTAATCCTTTAATTTTTAAACACTGTTTTTACGTTGTTATTACAAAGTTTTGGCAATTTTCACGTATCTTTTAAACTGGAAAAACACGAACGTGGTGAAAGTCAAATGAAAGTGAAAATCACTTTACTTTGATGTCATTTCAGACGTTTTGAATTTTTTGTGATATTCGTGTTCAATTTTATATTCCGATGTTTCCAATTGACAATCGAAAAACTAACAGTCAATATAAAATAAAACCGAAGAAAAAACGACGCAAAAAAGTGATGAAATAGAAATCGAACTTGTAACGACGAGATGAGTATTGAATTGTGACGCGTTATAGCAAACTAACTCAAACTTTTTCCACAGGTTTTTATAGAAACTTGCGGTCGAATTAGTTTATAATACAAATGCCGTACACTGGCCGCACAAAACTGTGTGCCGAAAAGATTTTCGAACACGTTCAAAAACACACTGCAGCGCAATAAATCTACGGCCTATTTTCGCGCATTTCAAACGGTTTATCATCATTCGACGGTAAAATCAAATCACGATAAACATTAAATAAAACGTACGAGATAATGAGCGTATGGAAGACGGCTGTTTTCCGACCCGAAAGAAGTCTTAAAACAACGGTTATGCGACGTCGCAGCGCGTCGGTGTAAGTATATGGTCCGAACGGAATAAACTGCAAGGACGGGTACGTCCAATAATGTTGGTCGAGCGAATGAAAAAAATCGACCGCGACGAGTCAAGTTATAGTTCAATCGCCTTCGGTTAAAAAAGTTTATAGCCGACAACGAAATAAGTTTGGACAGACAGTGGAATAAACTTAGCCGCCGGGTGAAAAAAAAAGGTCGACCGTACGTTTTTTCGCCAACGCGAATCATAAAAACCTACTGGGTAGTATACTCGTATAAACGGTGTTTTGACTCGGCCAAACGGTTAGGAGATGAAACGAGAAAAAAATAAGAGAAACCAGTGGTCATTAGCGATCCCCGGTCGTGATGTGCGCTACGCTTGACAACGGGGGAAAAAATAACGTAGCTAACTTCGCGACAGTGATGTACCACTACTACCATATCGGTCAGTATCGGCCATAAAAGTACGAACCGAGAGAAGTTATCCGGTCGTGTCGAGAAGTTTAAGAAGTATTCGCTCTTTGACTAGTTGACGACGATGCCCCGCTAACAAGACCACGGAAGTCGGCTCGGTTCACCTACGGCGAACCTGTATAATTATTAATTGTTCGTACGGAACACAAACTTTGTCGATGTTCGTAAAACCAAATACATCGGTGTTTTTTCCACCCGAGCGCGGAAAATAAACGCGTTTCGGGCGCGCTCGTTCTCGCGAATCCCCGCGAGCTGACGGCGAGTGCTCGGCAACGAGATCAATAAGTCGTCGGCGGCGACGAGCCTGCACGCGTCGTCCAGTCATCGCGCGGGTGCAGTCTCGGCGTACGCGTCCGTTTATGCCGGAAGAAAACGGTCACAGGGTTCCTCTACGAAAATACATATTTAGCCCTCCCCCCGGTAAAAATATACCAGAATGTATTTACCCCCCCGGTAAAAAAAAAAAAGGGTTATTTTTACCCCCCCAGTGGGATAATTATACCTGGGGGGGCTAAAAGTATCACAGGGATCGCGCTAGAGTCTATAGGTAGCAAGGGGGGCAGTCTGACGGGGTAGCGACCACGGGCGGTTCGGAAGTTGCGGGGGCGGTTCGAACGAGACGTTTCATGCCGGCAACGGTAGAACTGCGTCGATTCTGACTTTTGGGAATTTTTTCGTTTTTCTCGCATAACGCTCCAAATATCGATCGAAGTTCAATAAAGAACGGTCTCTGATCGATCTTGAGTTTCGAGGTGTATCGTACGTAGAAATCGGAGCACGTTCTTTCTACCGGATGGGGTCGACGTGTGAAAAACACGTTTTCCGTAACTATTCGGCCCTAAATACGTCCGTGACTCCCTCAGAAAATAATCGAAACTCCAGCGGAACAATACCCATTTCTATAAAAAGTGACTTGCGTTATAAGTCGAGCAATGTAAAAAATGTTTTCTTTTTTTTCTTTAGAACTACGAAAATAATCGAAATTTCAAATAAAGTACCAATGTCGGATCTATTTACTTATACGCGTTAAGTTTTTTTTCTACTAGTACTTTTGATCGCGGTAGAAAACGTCATTGTAACGCTCAAAAAACAAGTCGGGATCACTCTATATAGGTCGCGTGGGGGTTAGTCTGACTGCGCTTTGGGTGGGTCACCAGTTCAATTGTGGTTTAAACGCGTTGTATTTAACGACTGTAAGCGACGATATGCCTTAGAAAATACGACTATAATAGTTTAACAGTGAAAACTTTTATCGAATCCCCCATATTGCTTTCCTATTTGATTATTACGTAAAAGCTCGGTCCAGTATTTATTTCGGATGATCAAAAAAAAATCTACGTCGATGTGTAAAAAAAGCGTTCCCCGTAATTGTTTTTAAATAATTGTATTTGCGACGCGGGTTCGAAAGGTATACATTTTTCGTCGTCGGCTCGGTTTTCGACACGATTTTTCGCCGACCGTAGGTTTATTTAAGTTTTCGAGAGCACTTTTTTTTTCTTTTGAACGTACTGATAAATCGTGGTGAACCGTATCGAAACCATCGGCGTTTTTTCCCACCGCCCGGGGTACGATCGTAAACGTGTAAAATATTATATTATTTATAGTCTCGTAAATAAATCGTTACGTTGAAACACACATAAAAATGTTCGATATACGCGTCCGACGACAAAAACACCGAAAACAACGCTGTAACATATAGTTTCACAAACGACAGTATAAAATCAAACAATAAAACGCGTTGTATTTGTCACAAACTATACGTACACCAAATATTACAGGGCTGTGATTTTGTAGCATTTGCATATATGACGTCCATAAAAAATAGCAGGGTAAGCTTAAAATGTGTTTCACGAGATCTCTTTTTTTTAATTTTATTTGCCGCATTTTTGCATATATTTTGTGATTTTTCCGATTCGTGTGCTGTTTTTGGATTTTTAGCAGTTTTTTCTCATGAAAAATGGTCACTATCAGGACCTGTCAATTTTAAAATCTGATTTCGCACGTTTAGTGATCTTTTCGATTTGATTTCGTATTTTTTTTGAACGTTATTGTATTTTTACCACAGTTTTTTTTTTTTTCAAGTAAAATACTTCAGCGCATATTCAGCCACGTTTTAGATGATATTGTAGCGCATACTTATGCAAGTGCTATAAAATCCCAGCTCCGGTAAAATATAAACCCTAAAATTAGTTTGAAAAAAAAAAAAACCGTTAAAAAATAAGGAAAATTCCGTGCGATTTGAACAGCCGTATTCCGGATGCGACGAAAGCTCTCGTTTAATTTTTCTCGAATACGGATGGGAACTTTCTTTTCGTCGCGTTGGAGGAGCGTTGTCCGACCCGTGTTTAACCGGCAAAAAATACTAGAAAGTTTTTATTTATTTTTTTTACTATATTCTTCGCGTTGTAATATGTGGGGCTTAAAATCGACAACGGTTCTACGGAAAGGCTCCGCGAACGACTTGAATTTTTCACGAGTCACTGAACATACTATATTGTTTAGCTGCGACGGGTACCTACTAAAGTAGCTCGTTATCGAAATCGTTAAATTTAAAAAGGTCGTCTTAAGGTTAACGGGGAAAAAAAAAAAAACAATTCTAAAATGTAGGTACAACTCGTCGTCGAGCGTTCGCCGCGACACGGGCCGAGCTCGCTCAGAATCGTGAATTTCGATCCGCGGTCTTGTACGGATTTAAAACCAGCCCCGGCCCCCGAAACTTTGAACTTATTCGTTTTATTTTTGAAAAACATCGCCAAACGTACCAATTTTACTTAATATTATTATTTACACATCAGACCGTTGTATTATATTATATGTTGTACTTTCGGTACCTAACGTTTTGTTTAGCTCGATATTTTTTTTTTTTATACAGTTTTTCCGTCTGCTGTTCCGTGCGCGATTCGGAGGTGAGGGGGGCGGACGAAAACTCGTTGGATTTCCAATATTTTCACGCTCGGTTTTCACAAACGGCCGCCGCCATTTCGTCCGGAGCGAGACGCGGCTAACTCGAACCGAAGCCAAACTTATCCCGACCGTCGCGCCGTCCCGCCACGACTTTATTCAACGTATCGGGTGTGTCGGAACCACAACCATACGGCCGGAATAGCTCGAAAACATCGGAAAATAACTAAAAAAAAAAAAAGGTTCGAAACCGATTCGACTCATAAAATTCGTCCTGTTGACGTTCTTTATGATTTTCGGACGGAGCACTTTTGAAAATGTTGCCGTTTTCGTTTTTGGTTCAGTCAAAATTTCAAAAAACTCTTGAAACGGCCGTCTCGGATCTATTTTTCGACGGGTATCGCGTACGCGTAAAATCGGAGCATTTTTTCTACTAGGAAAAGTGAACACAGGGGAAAAAAAAAAATTATCCAGAATATTTCAAAGTTTAACTCTACTCAGCTCGAAAGTTTTCGAAAACGCTCGAAACACTTTTATAAATCCCGCGTATCTTACCTGTTTTACGCGCAAGTTTCAGCTTGTCCGGATCATGTTGGATGGCCAAAAAACTGAGTGGAAACGTCAAAAACACGTTCGCCGTAATTATAATGTTTCTCTAAGGTTTCCGCTCGGTTTCTTGATTGTAATTTTTTCAATATTTTTTGAACTTTCAAACCTACCAATTACAGGTAGTAACGGATTGGTCTTTCGGAAGAGGAGGAACTGGCTTTAAAAATTCGAGCGTTACCATAAAAAAACACTAATAAACGCACTAAAAAAATAAAACACAATGGTAAAAACAATACGTTCTTCGCTGCGCTTAGAATCTGAAATAATTTTAAACATGGGTTGGAAAAAACACGTAAATTTCCCAAATAGTCGATATTTTTTCACGAGGGGGCAAAATAAAGATTTCAAAATTTTTAATACTAGCTTGACATTGCACGACATAAAACAGTTAGTTTATATTATAATTTATGTGGTATTATAATACAGTGTAATATTCTCCTAGGAATAGTGTTTACACATTATCTTATCGCCCACCCAAATAACGTAAATAATTATAATCATTAGTATTTTAGAAATAGCATGCGTTTTTTTTTTTCACCGCACTTTTCAAAACGTTAAGCGGTCCGTGGATCTGTGACCTACTCGACCCCATACGAGTGACAAATTATTTCTATCTCTACTCGGAATCGTCTTGTAGTGAATATTATGGCGAACAACACACGACAATTTACGATTGACGAATAACAATTACCAATAAGTAATGAGACGTGTGTTTTAAACTGCAACATTTTATTCGTTTCACGAGCCGGTTTGATTCCCGGTGAAATTCTTACACCCGGTAAAAAGTTGGCCTCCAGCTCTGGTCTACACCGAACAGTCTTGTTTGTTTGTCCGATCCGTTTTGCCGTCCTAAAATAATCGCTTTTCGTGTTCGACTTCTAAATCCGCACGTTCTTATTCTCCTTCTGGACCTTTACAGGCGGCCTTTGAGGCCTATCGCCGCTACAACTTTACGTCTATCTTTCGCACACTCTTTCAGAAGTCTCCCTGTACTCTATCCGTCCATCTCTGTCTCATCTAGACGTCTCTTGGTGTCCGGTTTGTGCTATTGATCCAATCATTCCCTGTGCACTCTGCGCGTGTCCCGCCCAACGCGTATCCTCTTCTATTTTACCTAACCACGAATAAACAAAACATAACAGCGTTTTCGTGATTGGGACGCTATTCCGATCTTGACGGTTGGCGTTTTCTGAAAAATCGACTTATATCCTACATTGTTCACGGGGCAGTTTTGAAAAATTCCAAACTTAAAAAAAATCGTACTCGAAAAATAAAAAAAACTCAACGAAAAAACGGTAAAATCGGAATTTTCGACAAAATTTGTGTTTGAGACGACCCTTTGGGTCGGACAGTAAAAAGCGGTAAATGTCGCTCAGGAATAATGTAGCTTGTAGTGTGTGTGTGTGTACCTATGCGCCGAAACCGAATTGTATAATACGACGCAACAAGTGATCATACAACATTAATTTTGCCGATTAATCATCGCGCTATTATTATCACTTTTCCGACTATAGTACACACGTCAATTACATATAGCTGTGTTTTCGACTCAATTTATATTTTATATTATTATTATATACGTACGTATATCGACACATTGAGAACAGCAGTTCTTCGACGATCGCAAAAAACATGAAATAGCTGTTTTTCGAAACCTTTCGCCGTCAGTCATGATTTCACCAGAAGAACAATATTATTTATAGTGTAACGCGGCGTTTCGATCGCAAACAAACATCGATACGTTCGGAAAAAAATACGCCGTGATAACTCCTCTCGTCCTCTCGCCATCGCTCAGAATCTAAAAAAAAAAAAAATTCCAGAATCACTCTAGCTGGTGTCGCGTGGGTACTTTGACGGAGTCTGCTCTTTGCAGTTTCCAAGTTGTAGCGTATAAACGCGTTGTTTGAAAGCAACGACGTTTCCTTCGAAAATACGGGTCTGTCAGTTGTGTCCAGTACACGTCGTGGTAAACAATAAACATTTTTATCTTTCCTATTTTGGCATCGTGTAAAATACTTTCAGTTTTGGTCCGATCACAAAAAAAAAGTCTATATCGACGTGTTGTAAAAAAAAAACGCGTTCCCCGTAATTATTCGTCCCCTCCGTAAGCACGGCCGCCCGGAGTGAACCAATTTTCTAAATTTTCTAACCACGCGCGTATATGTCTAAAACCGTCCTGTTTGGATTGTATCGAAACGTAAAAACTATAGAGGTGAACGATAAAACGGAGTTCCGTAACTCTCTTGAAAACGATCGAACGAAATTTCAGCAGGTTGAACTCGCTTCGGCGCGTGTACAATACGAGTTTCGAGTGGAACGGTTACGGGAAGAACGCGGTCGGCGCTTTCGTTTACAATCGAAATTTCAAAAAACAAAAAACGCTCGAAACGTACCGTCTTGGATCAATAAGTAGACACTATCACGTTTGAATCGGAGCATTTATCCTTCTACCGGAATCAAACATTTACAATATATCGTATTCAATCGATCGGAAAACGTGTGATAATAATAATAATAGTTTAAACCGTCTAATAGACGTTTATTGGCACCGTTCCTATCCCGAACCATACGAGTTCTGCGGTGACCGACGGCCGCAACTGGTACGTCGGACGGGGGGGGGGGCGTGAAACGGCGCCTAGCTCGCGTTCGCAATTATTGTGGCGCGTAAAGCGAGGCCAAAAAGCGGCGGCGGCGGCGAGCCGGGCACAGCTCCGCTCGGGGGGCGGTTGGCGGGGGGGCGGCGGAGCTTTTGGACCGCGTCCCCGGGACTGGGGCAGTATCGATCCCGTTTCGCCGTCGGCCGCGTCCCCGTTTCTCACCCTCCCGTTCGCACCCTCCTCCCCGACGGCGGTATCCGCGCGACGGAGGGGAGGTCACGCGCGTGCGAGAGAACAGAAAGAGATATAAAGAGAGAGAGAGAGAGATTGTACAAATTTACTCGGTAAGTTTTACCGCCCCTTTTTTTTTTTCAACGTTTAAAAACCCTCACGCGGCTTTATTTCTTTTCGGATTCCGAGCGACGGCGGCTAGCTGTATAACAGAGACGCGCGTTTTTTTTTTTAAAAATTTATATCTTCGTGTCCGAAAGCCCTGTATATGTTATCCTCGTTTTGTCAAATTTTCAAATTCCCAAAAAGGTTGCATCCAAACGGTGTAAAACAAACGGTTGGGCGAGACACGCTTTCCCCGAAAAGATTTTTTCCAACCAACTGTAATTCCCGAAAACATTTTTAAATTAACCGAATTGTGTGTTCGGTTAGCTGATTGGGAAAAACGATTTCGGGAATTTATCGGGGAAAACAATCTTGGGAATTTCGAATCGATCGGGGAAAACAATCTTGGAAATTTCGAATTTATTGTGAAAATATCGTTTTGGCAAAAATGTCGTACTATTTTAACTCGTATTTAATTTTATCAATTCGCTATCGCTCTAAAGTCGTTAACAGCTTTGAACATAACATATTGTTATGTGTTATAGGTTCACACACCCGTGTAGCGTGTTTCGTTTTTTATTTTTTTTACGATTTTCGGTTTTTTTTCGTACATAAATCGCGACTCGTGTCGGTGGTGTGCATATAATAGGTAGGTAACACATTCCCGACGAGACTCGTTTCGTTTATCACCCTTTATCGGTACCCACGTGCGGTTTTGTAGTCTTTATTCAATCGGTAAAATCGCTCGCGACCCTGCAGCGCCGAACCCTTTGTTTTCACTTTGCCGACAAACTTCGGACGAACAAAATGAATTATGAATTCGTTTATCGCTGCGATTGTTTTACTACATCGTATCGTTATTGTTGTACTCGACCGACGATTTAGCATAGGTTTGAACTGTACTGCATCACGCCTTCGCCTTCCGCGCCAACGCTTTGCTTGGAAGTCACTCCGGCACTCAACGTCCCCCCGAGGAGCAACAGCTAAGAATAGTAAATAAATTGTAAAAAAAAAGAAAGAAAAAAAAAAGGTTCTCAACGCTTTTTACCGGGTCCGGGAGTGCAGCGATTAGTTTGTATTGTTTATAAAATTAAACTCGTCAGCAGAATGGATTGCTTTCGAAAGTTACTCTGTCCCTCTGAGAGGGATTTATTTTTTTTTACTTAGCTCGAACGTTTTTCGAAATTTGACGATTTTAATCGATCCGTTTCCAACGTAATCAACCTGTTTCGATAGAAACTGATTACACGTAACGTACGTACAAACTTGGTAAATTAATATTTTTTTTTTTTTTGGTGTACCTAAATAAAATTGAATTTTCGACAAGAGTAACATTTTTTGTCTGGTAACCTAACACAAAAGAAACTAATTTGTCGCAATCTTTGGTGTTGTGCGATATCGTTTTTGTGATCACGGTGAGAACGATCAATTTCGTCGACGTAAATATTGTTCTTTAACGAGATTTTTCTACCTGCAAAGATCCATCCGGTCTTGCTTTCCGCGGTTTTCACAGGCGCTTTTGGTTGAAAAATATACTCGCGTAACACGTTTTGAACGAGAAAAAGAAATAATACAACTAACAAATGGTGACATTTCGAGCTATAAGAATACACGTGCAGCGATTTAACTCATATTTTTATCTTAAAAAAAAAAAACGTTTTGTCTTAAGCTGAATATCAATATTTCAGCGTACCTATATATCCACGCGAAAAAACGCTGGGTTCAAGCGATAAGCGTCGATATTGGAGCATTTTGTGAATTTTTAAAAATTTAAAAAAACACGCGTCAAAATAGAAAACTACGATTAAAATCGACCGCACGATACCGTGTCAAAGTTCCGAAACGTTTTTTGTGTGGTTAAAAAATATGTTATTTTTCCCAGAAAAAAGCCCGTCCGAACCGTTGCGACAAACTATCCCGGGACTGTTTATTTTTTTTATTTTTTACCCGCCAGAACTTAAACAGTGAGAACCTGCTTGACGCTCAGTGTATCGAGATTCTCGTCTTCGCAATATAATTCAGTTCTCGAATCATGTTAGAATAGAGAAAAAAGAAATCGAAACATTTTGAACCATTTTTCTCACAAAAATATTTAAAAAACAAAAATTACTATGTGAAAACAATCATGCGCTTAAGTGTGCGGCTGGTGTTCTATTTTCGAAACCCTGGTAAAATCGGATTTTCTCTTTTGCTGCTCAATATTCCGAGTCTGAAATAGGGATATATTATATACGACGACGACGACGAAAGACGTCCCGGACCGCCGGACGATCCCACGGGAATAAATAGAGTTGACCCCTGGGGAGACGGTGACGGACGGACGCGGATATCGGCCGAAAATAGAAGTTGAGACGAGCGGAGAACGCCCGAGAGTGCTGCAGCCTGTAATGCGCGATAAACGGAAGATTTTTCGCCAACTGGATTTTCGATGGAATACTTTGTATACTCGACGGTTTTTAAACCGCGCACTCGTCGCCAAAATGAATATTATTTCTTTTGAAAAATCAACTCGGATGTAAAACGGTATTTTTCTACATTCATTGAGTGTTTAACAACTTGTTTATGTTTCGAAATCGTTACTGTCGCGTTCTTCATTCAACAGGGCTATAGGGATATACGGCAGTCAAACGCGGTGCGATCCGAAAACACTAATAAATATTTTATTCGACGGTACACGTGGCAAGAAGAAAAAACTATAAAATGTACATTCAAAAGTTTCAACAGAAGTTTTTTTGTTATATTAAACCGCATTTCGAGAAGAGCCAAAGACCGTTTGATTTTTTCGGCAGTCGAGCTCACGAATTCTATCTTGATTCGCGGTCGAAAATCCAAGTATAACGTTCACAAAATTTTTCAGACGAAATAACGTGTACTATACTTTGTTTTTTAATTAATTGTAAATCTCATTTTATTTTACCTTTAACGGCTGTCGAATGAATTCGTCTTAAATTATCTCAGGTACCTGTAATAATAAAGCTCGATAGTTTTTTTTTTTTGTCATTTTTAACTCTGTATTCAAGGAATACAATTTTTAAACATTTTTAACTAAATGCAACGAATGGCTAATTTATCATCGTCGTTTTTTTAGTATAACTATCGATTTATTACACGCACAAAAAGTCGATCAAATTTCCAAAAAAACTCGAGCACAATCATATGGACTGCGAGTATCTCACTGTTAACGCTCAAGTACTTGTCATCAATATAATGTTAGGAAGCAGGATGAAATGTTTTCCTACTTTTTTTCCATAAAAAAATACTGATTTTATCGCGAACGAAATCAATTTTATAAGTACTTTTCATGGAACATTCAGTTTAACTATCGTTTTTCATCCATGACTGTCCTACGTTTATTTTGGCGGCCCGATTCCATATCGAAGCGCAGCCCATAGGTTTGACGCAATATGTCGCAGAACTCGTTTTGTAGTGTTATTGCGTTTTCAGTATATTATATAATTTGCATTTATGAACTAGTTTTGTTTACGACGTTTTCTTACACGTGAAATGTTCTCTTTCGCGTTGTACAATTATTATACAAGCTTCGAATTTTATTAATTTTTTTTTTTTTTATTAAAACCATACGCACTCGAACAAACGAGTCTCAGTCACGACAGGCGCTGTAGCTGCGGGTTTGTCGTGCAATAGACAAATTGAACAACACTTGTAGCGAACAGGAAAAACGAATTTCGTAACAATAATGATTATTAAATTGCTGTTTTTATGTTTTCTTTCAAAGCACTTGTGGTCGTAACACGCGTACACAATACGCGATAGGAACAAAAAAAAACAGTAGGAGAATATGTCGCTGCTTTGAGCGGATCACTGCAGTTTTTGAAGCTATTACCTATCGCTGTGATTTTGGTTTCTACCGTTATAACGCGAAATAACTATAATTTGAAAACGGTTATTAACTATGTGCATTTTATACTTCTTTAACGGTCCACATTAACGTATATATAGTTTGAATAATCGAGAAAAAAAAAATACAAGAAACTTGACGCGAGTGCGACCCCCCATCCCGGGGACCCCGGTCAATATATTTTTTACCACGCAAATATCTTGGTTTTTGTTTTTCGTCGGAAAATTCCCACAAAGTTTTTGAAAATATTTATAAACCGTCCGTTTTACCCACACTGCGCACTCGTGAGCCACTCATATGCTCTTTGTAATTATCACGTTTAGCGAACGAAAAAAAATGTGTAAAAAACTAAAAACGTCAACGATTCACCTGGGTATTCGTCCGCGTGTGTCCCCTTTCTGTTTTGGTGTATAGAAACTGTAGAAACTGTAGTAGAAACTGCGGGGGTTCGTAATTACTTTAGTTTTGAACCAATTTATACTATATTTTGTACTTTACGAGCTGCACGCGGTCGGTCACACCGCTTTCAGCGTATATCATCGGTCAATAACGACCGTTTTGTGCCCGACTCGGGAAAACTGAATATTTCGACGAAAGATCGACCTTATTGTTGAATCCGTCGGACGTACAGTTCGATTCGCTTACGATTTGTTCTCAATATTCGTTGCGTGTAATCGGTAGTTAAATTTATAAGATTCTATATGATTCAGTATGTAACTAGGAATCTCGTGGTTCTTCGATCGTAGCTTTCCAAGTGTAGAAAACTTGATTCTGCAGATTCCGCCCGCGCGGTTCAAAATTATCATTCTACCTTTTCGGAAATCGTTTTTTATACGATATTTCTTTTAATCCTCGGGCGTTCAGAAGTAAATTTTGTTTACGTTTCAAGTAGCGATTTTACGCCATGTACAATATTGAGATTCGCGGGCGTTGAACGCACGGCAATTTTCGAGGCGAAAAGAACGTTTAATATGTAATATAAGTATCGTTTGTGAACAAATTTAGTGACTGTAATCGGTTCCACTGCGCAGCGTCGGTGAAAAAAATTGTTCATGATTTTTCAAAGTTTTGAATAAAAATGTGTTGTTCAACACAACAGACTTGTCAGTATAAATTAATATGCTCAAAATATAATTTAGCTTATCATAAATATATTTTACGGTGTTGTTTTGGCACTCTCGCTTCGTTTCACTAACACGTTATATTACAAAGTGCGAACCGACCTCAGCTATAAAGTTGTTGAGTTATCGTTTTCAAAACGGGGCACACGCGTTATTCAAAATCACGTAATATTTTCTATTTTCGGATAGTAATCAATCTACGTAACCACGCATGAAAAAACGAATACCGAAGCGATATTCTGTTTGAATCGATGTTCGTATAGACTTTATGAATATTATAATAATATCTCGTAACGTACATTTTCACAGTTGGGATCCAATAACGGTTTTCAAAAAATGTTAAACGTGTTAAAATAACCTTCCTTATTCCTTGTTCACTTTTTTACGCGGAAGGAGCTGTGACGTATGACGCCAGCACAAGAGAGAGCCGTTCTTTGGAAATCGTTTTGGAATTTTCGATTGCTTTTCGAGTAAAAAACGTAAAAAAATGTTCCGCGAACCACTCGAAACACGTCGTTCGCACGGATAAAATTCGCACACATTTCGAGCGCGTTCTATTCTAGACGTTTCGATCGTCGTGAAAAAAAAAAAATTGAAGTATAAAGTATTTAAAAGTTTCGGACCACTGTTTCCGGGCGTTTGCTGAGCTCGCTGTAAGAAAGAACGCAAGATTTCGATTTTTAAACTGTAACAATAGCGACTAAAAAACTAAACGAAATTATTTTCTTAGGGTCTAGTATTAACTATACAATATATAGAATATTGTTGTGTCTCCGTTACACTGCCGTTTCGAGCGCCGCCGAGCTTATAGGACCGACTAGCATTCGTCAGTGTCTGTCGTACCTACACTATTTATAAACGTGTCATTATAATATATAAGTGCGGTATTATTATTATTATGTTTTAGTCGTTAAACAGCGTCTGGAACTTATTAGAAAAATGGATGGCGACGTGCATTCAAACACATTCTCTTCGTCCCGCGGAGCCCCGCGAATGAATAATTAGGTACACAACTGCAGGGGGGAAAAAAAACATAGTAAAAATGTCTTTTTTTCGCCAGCAATCCAAAACGGATATCGTATAACTGTTTCAACCGCATCAGTTCCCGTCTCGCCTTTTAAAGATTTTAGGCTTTTAGCTCGTATACGCTCACTAGAAACGATGACTCCGGACCGTTTCAGGTCGATAACGTACAATACGCAAAACATTCGTTTGAATTTTTTCCAAATACTCTGCGGTAGAAAAAAAAAAAACCAGAGTCTCGTATTCATCTCTGCGATTTTAATCATTTTACACGCCTAATCGTCAACCGTTTTTGAGCCAAACATT
>CM029364.1:912604-971052 GCA_017140985.1 Hormaphis cornu | reverse complement strand
GGCGATGATTCGTTCGGATATTAAAATGTAAAATTGAACCGCGACTTCCGAACCAGTGTCCCTGGACTGCTGATTCCGGCTTTTTAAAATGTTTTTTAACATTTTTTTTTTTGTTCCAAGTTCGCGTCACGAACGTTTATATATCGATCGCCTGAGGATTGTGCGCCAGTGTCTATGTTATAATTATTATAATACTCTGATCGTCGGTGGCCTTGCTCCACATATTCGAAACTCAATAAGACATTTTAACATGTATATATATATATATCGATACAATAATAATACGTTTTCGGGTGTTGTTATATTGTCGAAGGTTCCGTTTCGTACTTCCGTATGATATATAACGTTATAATAAACAACAGCACGCACGTTCCTGTATAAATGAGGAGGACTTATCGTATTATTAAAACGGCCGTTTTGCCTCGCCGACTACATCGTTCGCAAAATAATGGATATTAAAAAACAACACAATATATATACGTAGCATACGGTTAAATATTATAATATATTATAAATACAGTCGGTCGCGTTTCATACTCGATTTCTCGTGACTTTCAATTTGTTTTTATTAAAATATATATATATCGTGTATACGACATTTATCATACGCACATTACAGTGTTGGTTAGGCCTGAGAACGTTTTAGAACTATATATTCACTGGACAGGTAACATTTGTAGGGGTGATTTAGACCCTCGTTTTGTAAAATTAAAGTATCTTATCCCCGAGTCAGGGCCCAGAGTAGACGAAAAATTAGATCCAATTACAGAGAAATAATATTGAACTGATGCGATATGGACGCGAGGAAGAAAAAGAACTGCAGTACAATACGATAAAGGAATGTATACATTATAAAACATTGCATATTATGTGTGTACGCGCAACAAAAACGGTACTTTATTCCAAAAAGTTTTTTGAATCTTTGATTATTTTTTTGGAACCGTGATCGCTTATAAATTTAAATCGGTTTGCTTGTTCGTAAAGTATTTTATTTATTTTTTTTATATACACGACGCGGTAACGAGTAAAAACCACCCGGGTTACCTTTTTAAATAATATATTTAAATGGTAAAAAATCCTACGAACGTTCAAAACCCGATCGATGTTACGCGTGTACGTAAATAGGTATATTTACTCTCGAAATTAATGCAAAACGAGCGGCTTTTGTACGCGTAACATGACACTATATTACATTATCCGTTTGACGTCATAATATCATAATATAAATTGTTGTATACAGCTGGTTTTGTCTCGCGTGTGCTTAATAAAATGAAATAAAATCGATGCTACACCGAACTTTTGATTATATAGATACAATAGCAAACCGCTGACATCAGCATGGGTTAAACGTCCAAAATTTTGGATAAATTAAAAATTTTATTTAAAATCCGTAGTACTTTTCGGCGCGTCAACCTAAAAACAAAAGTCTTTTGGCACACCGATCGTTGTACAGTAATGTGTCAGAGAATTATTTGTTTCATTAAAATATGGTTTGCGGATTTTACGATACAACTAAGTTTGTAATTTTTCCGATTTTCGTTCTGAATAAATTGTTCTAAACTCGTAATCGTATAGAGAAACGTCACGTATTTGGGAGTACTTAATTTTATAACAGTATAAAATATGTATTTTGAGCCAAACCACTACATTCAATTATTTAAAAACATCAATTTGTATTTTATTTTTTTTTTGTGTAGGTTTAGAGCTAACGTTGACGAGTCAAATTCAAGAACATTTGTTATTACAAGACGATTTTGCAAGAAAAATAAAAAAATGAGTTTTCAATGTTTTTATGGCCGTTTAAAATCGATCGAATTATAGGTATCGTCGTTATTTCAATACTTCAATAACTATTTGTTTCTTTGACAATTTTATATTTTCAAAAATTATCTAGTGAAAACATATAGTAGACATTAATGAAGAGTTCAGAATGAAAATTGGATAAGTTTATAGAAGACCCTTAAACAGAAGTTAGTTATACCAATTACACTGAATTTAGTTTTTTATCCGTATAAGACTTTCGTTTTTGCAAACGTTATGGACATTTTGACGCCGATTCGTTAGTAGCAGTTTTACTACGCGAAAAATCGATTAAAGGAAGAAAAAAAAGAAATGTCATCGTAAGATCGATCCGCGCGTTCTTCACCACGCTCAAAATTTAATGTTTCTGCACACGTAGTAGGTCACGAAAATATCAATCGATTTTTTTTTTTTTTATTAACTTATAATATAGTCAAAAATATCGTTGAAAAATGTTTGCTCGTTCTAAAAACGAAATTCGGCCGATTTCGAGTGCTCCGTTTTCTTTTATAACGCAGTGTTACACGTGTTTGCGACATGCGTGATACATTTTGAAATTCTGTGGTTAAGTTAAAAAAAAAAACCCCCCGAGTAAATAATATCATTATAATCGCTCGGTATATCGCCCGAGAAAAAAAAAATAATAATAAAATACGAGCATTATACGTGTTCGTCGACGGTTTAATATTCTTTTAAGGCTTCGACGACTCGGTCATGACTCAATATTCGATTACCTACGTACGTATGTTATATTATGTGAACATTTATTGTAAATATTTTAAATAATATTGTAAAGTTTTTGCGCATCGAAGAACGTATATTGATTTTACGCCTTTTTTTCCCCTCTGATCTCGGATTCTCGGTTAGTGTGAATTTTTTTAATTCTTTCGATTTTATTACGATATCTAAAACGAAGTTTTACACGGAAGTTTAAACGACGTTTATGAGTATTCAAACGATTGGGGTGCTCAGACATCGCACGTGTATGTTTATATAAATAATCGTGTTTTATCTTAGCTTTACTGTAGGTAATAAATTATTCTGTGTTTTATGCGTTTATAATATTCCTAGACAAGCGAACGTTTTAATTACTTTATTAAAAATGTCCTTTGTAACGCTCCTTTGTAATATATATTCATATATACGTAGGTAGGTGTGAATAATTGTTTTCTTTTTGGTGCTAAAATAGCTAAGAGCAAACAATTTTAAAATTTAAATTTTTTTAAAAATTTATACGTAAATGGTTTTTTTATCGACTCATTATTGGTCTGGGTGAAAATATTTCGCGTAATTGCATTCAGAAAATACGTGGACTAGGTATTATTTTACAGAGATATATAGTATTGTTTCGAACAATTTCGTACATAAATCGCGTCGAGTTAAAAAATATCCTATGAATATAATATTTTTACTCTTTTGAGTACTACTCAATAACAACATTGTGTTCAATCGCATTTGTTATTAAATCCATAACCGAGTATTAAACCGTTTAAGTTTTATCATTTATACGTGTATACAGCTATTTTCGAATTATATATATTTTATATTCGGTCGTTTTTCGCTATGTTATTTACATTATTTTGTTGCATTTGCAATTCCGTTGTGTTTTGTGAACAAACTTTCCCTTTAAAATTCGATCGCTTTTATGATTTACAACAAAAAATATTGAACCTGCATTATATTATGCTGCCGAATACACTTTTGCAGTATAATATTATGTACAAAACAACGAGGACGGTCGACAATATAGTTGAATTTTATTTTTAATTTATTGCAGCTCAAACCGCAGATACCCTGCAAACAAAATAATTAAAATTTTTATAAAAATATTTTAGCATTCTTCGTACCTATGTATATAATATTATACAAGTACACTATTAGTTTTTTATAAATACGGTGTGCTTTTCGTTTTTTCGCTATTTTTGCGCATGTTTTGGTCGTGACTATTATTTAGTTTCCTTTATTTCTTTGCGTTTTATTTTTTATTTAATACAATATAGGCACTCTACTATCGTGTACAGTAAAAATAAAAAAATAAATGTCTGTGGGTGTGTGTTAAACAATATTAATTAGGCCCGACCCATACACGATTAGTATAATGTATAATGAAATAAACAAGCAATGTTAATTACAACTCTACGCCGCAGACATTTTATTTTTACAAAAGAGGAGAAGTTAATTAAAATTAACTTTTTTTTTTGTTTACCGAAGTATAATTTCATTTTTTTTTTTCATTTTTGAAACTCCAGTAGCTCCCTATACTTTTTCTTTTTTTGTATTTGTCAAACGATTTTCAATTGAAGGTTTAAAGTTTCTGAAAATTGTGTTCTTCAACATATATAGTACCTAGCAATCTGGAGTTAGGTTATTTTACAACGCATTAATTAGTAGGTAATTATAACTAAAGTGATCGCGTTGACTAAAATAATGGCACATTAATATGAAATCGTCAAATACATCAGACATATTATTGCTTTAGTTTTTTTGTCGTAACATCCAAAATAATGATCGGGACAAGTTGAAACTGTTACATAGCATTAAAATAGGTAAGATACAGGTTCAAGTTTAAAAGTTTCAAGTGATTTCGAAAGTTTTTGAACTGAAATTCACGAAAAATTTACCGAGACGTATACTAGACAACTGAGCTAGCTCGCAGAATCGTTTTTTCGAAGACAACCATTTATCATCGCTTTCAGACATATTTTAAATAGTACACGTTTGAACCACAACTTCCAAACCCACCCAAAGCGTAGTCGCCGCTCCGTCAAACTATACCAACGCGACCCAGTTTCCCTGATTTTTCCTGTTTTCAATACTTTCTGAGACGATTGTTGTAAAATATATTTTGACTTGGAACGCCCTGTATACTCTAACAGAACTATGCATGTAAGAGCATGAAAATTTTTTTTTTTTTAAAAATTGGATATACTATTATTATAGTGTTATTATGTACTACTATCGTATTTTATCGAGCAAAAATTATAGTAAGCGACCTGGAAAATCGCGTATTAATCGCGTTTAGTGTAACTATTATACCTATAATATTTTGGTATTATATACATCATTATAATATATTGTATAGTACGCCTAACGAAACGACCATTAATCGCGCATTTTTTAAATAGTTTTACATATACATAGACAAAGCTCGCGTGCTCATTGATATTTAATAACACGTCAGTATTTGCACTAGATGATGTGATATTTTAATTATCAGTCATCATACTTCAGACCCGGGATCTGTGGTGATCAAACGGGGGATAGATCCCCCATTTAATGAATTTTTCCACATTTTGAGCATGTTGTGATAAATACGTGTTGATTTTACAAAAGATAAGTTTTTATTTGTTTTTTATTTAACATTTAAGCGGTTAGGTTAGAAAAAGTTATTAAAGTGATACTAAAATATTGGCATTCGATTATTGTACAGACGATATTTCAAAAAAGGTTTGAAAAACAGGAAATAGGTACGTGTAATGTTTATTTATCACAATGATTTCTCTAAAAAAAAAATTTTTTTTTTCTTAATTTCTATCAATTTTATCCTTTTAATTCACGTAATGCTATGTAATAATTGAATTGAAGAATCACAAATTTAAACGGTTTTCACTCAATTTGCAAAATACGCGAACTATTAGAAATAAGAATTTTTCGTATATTTGCGAATTTTTGGCGCTGTTTGTTTGATAAAAACTTTAATTTTCAGAAGTAAAACTAAAACACGATCGCGTAAAAATGTATTCATTCGTACGTAGTTAAAAAAATGTTGAGAATTCGCTGCGAATTTTAAATTGCGAATTTTTTTCTACAAAACAAAATTTATTACTTTTGAATCGGTGACGCGGTATTCGAGACGTACAAAAATAATTAGATTAAATACCTTATTTCTTTTTTGCACGACGCACTACGGTAAAAACAATAGACTTCATTAATATTTTTTTTTTTTTTTTTAGTAAATATATATATATATTAAGGCATATAGTTTGGAATGTTATAACAACGAGAGAATTTTTACATTTTTGAAAAAAATCAAACGTAGTATAACATTCAAGGCTACCATTTGGTACATCTATGTACCTAACTGTTGTACAACAGGCGTGTTTCCAAAAGTATAACAATTAAAACGCAATATTATTCGAAACAGTTAAAAAAGCAACAGCTGTCGCAGTCCTTTTAAATAATTTTTACCGCGGTCTAACCGTATTCGTTTTGCGAAATTTCTAAAAAAGTTAAAACCAAACCGTTTTCACCTGTTTTTTCGACGAAAAGTTGTATAGTTTTTGTTTTTTTACTTCAATCACGGTATCGTATACCTGTGTACGATTTTCACGGTGTACGTACATATAGCTTAGTTTTATTTTCAAACGTACAGTTACCGGCTATTTACACACCGTTTTATGTTTTGAACAAAAAACAATTTATCCAGTTTTTTTTATTTCATATAGTTTTTTTTCTTTTTTTTCACGTATACAAACCGTAGCGATTTTCCATACGAGTTAGGTACGAACAACAATATAGCTCGTATGATGTTCCAACACACAAATATTTTGATTTCGAGTGTTTGTGATCGTTTTTCCAGAAAAAACGTTATCTAGTTAATTAACGAATAGTAATTATGCAGTCATTATGTAGACAGCTGTGCAAGTGCATTTGTGCGGACGGGGAAAGGATACTCGAATCCCTCTAAAGTTGATACGACCACTCGAAGTCGTATCAACTTTACTGTCTACAGTGACGTGGTCAACTTCTGAAGTAAGCCCCGATCTTAGGTACTTTGCACTTTCATACAGTTTTGAACGAATCCGCTTCGAATATCACGCGAATACCATACCGATACCTGTATGTCGTAGTCTGGTGTCGCGACTACAGTTTGGCGCGATGTACGAAATTTTTTTTTTCTTTAAATTTTTTAGCAGAAAAATATGTTTTTTTTTAGTAGTGGTTTAGAACACATTATATTGTCGTGAAGCGATTTCGGTCGCGCAGCTGGTTTTCGAACAACTGTCTACGATAATATCCATACGACTGCTGCAGTGCGCGCCGAACGCAGGAGCGATTATTTATTTTTATTAAAACGCGCGCGAGTTATACCGCAGACGCGCATACTATATAGTTGTGCACGAGCGATTGTCGCAAAAACAAAACGGAAAAAAGCCCGAATAAGTCTGGGTCGCGATGGATGGATATAGTTCGACGGGGTATGGCGACCACGCTTCGGGTTTGGAAATTGTGGTTCAAACGCACGTTATTTAAAAAAAGCTGCGAGCAACCTACGAAAAAACGATTCTGAGCCAGCTCGGTTATCGCTAGTAGGTGCTGTCGAACACTAAATTTCACGATACGAACGGTCCGGAAAATCGTGTCCACGTTTACGAAAAAACGCATATCGATCTGAACGACGTGTGAAAATTTGTGAAAACGCGTGATACCGGTTATAACAACAATATGGTATCGGTTCGATCGGACAATATTACTGCTCGCCACTCCGGCGGTATAAATACGTGTGTTTTCCGACTTTTACTCGCGAAACGAGTAAAATTCAAAAGGAACGAGATAATACAACTTAAAGCCAAAAATTTTTTCGCGCGGTATTCAAAGTCGGAGCACTCTTTCTGTACGCGAAAACGTCATCGGGATCATGAAAATTTCAAATTTTCGCAGTAAAATTATCAATCTGTTTTCGGTTTCTGTGGTGTTACTCAAAAAGTAGGTGAAATATCAAAAAAAAAAAAAAAGCTTCAACCAAAGTATCGCTGGGGTTCGTAAACCTTTCATAATAGAATTTGAGAATCGGAGCGTTCCTTCTTTACGAATTGACAGAAAAACAAAAATCGTCATTGTAAAAACAACATCGCTGCGTTCAGTCTAAAATCACAAAATTCGAACGTTTTTAATTTACCATATATTCAGTACGAACTGCAGGCGGATATTCCTAATAAAAAGAATTCGCAATAATATTATGTTATTTTAACGATAATATTAATACATAGGTATAATATACGTCCCGACGTTAATATGAAAACCAGTCGTAGGCACTGCATAATTCACGTACGAACCACGTCACAAATAATTACGAAAATTATGATTTAACGGGTTTCGTGGACATCTGATTAAACGTGTCTGTTTGTACAACATGTTTTACGCATTAAATTGTAAAAAATATAATGTTTAACGATTGAGTTGGATGTATATTATATTAAACTCAAGTGGCGTGTCCCCGACTTAATTTTACGGATGGGGTGACGAAAAAATATGAAGAGATATTATGAAAGAGGCATAAATATATATGGACTATAATAGGTGCTCGAAAAATGTTTGACGTATGCAAGTGAAGTCAAAAATATACTTTAAATGTCGATTTTGTTGACATTAACCACCCAAATTTGTACTTTAGTTTAGGGTTAAAACATCTCTCTCAGTGATTGTATATTTAAACAGGTATTTCTCGTGTTATAATAATGCGCATTGAGATCAGATCGCAACTTCAACTCGTAAACACAAACAATCGAATTCGGCAATTTTCGTCGTTTTCGGCGGATAACTAAAAAAAACTATCATGATTCAAATCAAATATATGAAAACAAAAATCTAAACTTTTTTATGGTAACGTAAAGATCGGAGCCGCCCCTACCCGTAAAAGTGATTACAAACGTTGAAAACTCGAGCCGTTTTCCGAAGATGTTTTTGGTTTTTTACACATGGTTCAAAAACGAATTTCAAAAAAAAAAAAAAAGCTTCAAGTACCGTACAAGACTTTCCGAATTCGCAATGAAATTTTTCGATTATAGCCCGTAAGAAAAAACACAAAAAACATATTCTTCACTGCGCTCAAAATCTAGAAACGTATAAAAATGATAAAATTCTATATAATCATCTAGTATAAACCTTTACATGAATCGCTTACGGTTTAAATTTTATCGTTCGGCAACGTCCTTGAATGGTTATGCAATTGCAGATGTATATTTGCCTAAATTTTTTTCATCACAATCATTTTATTGTAATGTTGCGGCGAACGAGCTCTTTATTCTCGGTTGTTGCAACACACTCGTGAGCATTGTAATATCGCGTCGGTAGAGTTAATTTTTACACATTTATTTGTATAATATATTATGATAATTTGTTGTTGTTGACGGGTTAGTCATCGCACGACCGCCGGATGTGGTGGTGGCTTATAAGTTTATAACAGTCTTATATAGACGTAGGTAGAGCAAATAAAACCGTATCTACTATATGTTATGATCGTTATACCACAGAATGTTTTGTCGAACACGAGTTGTACGGTTTTCATAGGCGAAAATCACCACTTATATTCCCCGAAAATCGTTTTTTTTGTATAATTACCACTTTAAAAGGCATAAATATGTTGTATCTCTGAAGAAGAACGATCAGATTTTTATTTTTTTTGCTTGGTCCACCACGTTTTTTAGCCTATGAATTGCGTCGACGGTCGTTTTTCTTATTAGGTGATTGAGAAATCGTCGGTTTTCTTCCAACACGCGCAAAATACTATAGGAATTTAGACGGTTATTATTTCCGTCGTACCCAGCGATCGATTTGTATTGATGCGAACGGAAAAACCACCGAAAAATTGCGAAAAACCGCTAAAAACGGCATTTCGTCAACAGCGCGTGCGTTATTTTTCCGTAATTTCGAAAGCAATAATGATCGAGGAGTCTTGAAATTTCAGTCAATAATGTATCATCTTCAAAAAGTTTTGTCAAATTTTAGGCTATATTCATAGCCATTTTTAGATTTTGAGGTTTTTAATTCCATAAACGGGTTTGTTTTGGGTTTTTAGACTTTAGAACGAACATCGTTCTAACTATGTACACCGAAAATTTTGAAAACTGCACGTTTTTTTTTTGATCTTGGTTTTAAGATTTTTAACGGCACACCAGATTCCGCGAAAATCGCACGATTTCGAAAACAATCATTTTACCGTTTTGAAATTTTCAAAACAAAAACGTATCTTCGTACTGTAGAACTGCAAAAAAAAAATTTCAAAAATTCGATTCTTATTGGGTTTTAACCAGGACGTTTGCCATGGTTCAGCTGGCTCGGAATCGTTTTTTTTTGGAAGTCGTCGTCGCTTTCAGACGTATTAAATAACACGTTTGAACCACGACGTCCAAACCACACAGTGTCAAACTGCTCACGCGACCCATAGAGTGATGTCGGCTGCTCTTTTATTTTTTTGCTCAATGCGCTTTAGACAACTATCACAACTTGTAACAACTTTACTAGCTGGCTTAAAATGTCCACGAAATTGTTTCGATTTTTTATCGAACCTGATATATTTGGGCACATTCGGTTTGGAAATGGATTTTTAATAAAAAAAAACGCGGAAAATACTCAAATATACCGTATACCGCTATTATAATATTACGAACTTGCGTCTCGTACGCGAACAAAATTAACCGACTCAACATTGTATATCAGCGTAAGTACGGACGGAATGTTCGCGCACCGGTGTTTTTACGAATTTTTTAAATACTGCTGTCATAACGACACTAATTATTATTATTATTATTTTAATCGAAGCAGAAAATCTATCATATTGTTGTTATTATCGTGTACATCGCGTGTATTGTGTGTTTTATAGGTTTCGTGGCAACGCTGTTACGACACGCTTTAACTATGCGCAGGGTTACTATATAATGATTGCCGCCGCTATATTACGATCGTGTTTTTTTAATCGTAGTTCTATAACACAACATAGTAATTGCGATCAATTGACGATTTTCTCCAGTTTTCGTCTCTGGAAAATGTTCGTGAAATTCATACCCGGCTGTACACTGCGGTTATACTGCTATCTCTATACGTGTTTCTTGAGTTTTATAAAACACTGATCAACACTGCGAGACAGTAATGTTATATGTTATAACTTTTTTTTTTTTTTTAAATTACCGAAGAACGGTCCGCAGCAGCGTTTAACGAGTGCGATATTATACTTGTATTACGTGTTATACGTCATATTTACAACCCTAATAATGCGACGAAATCGGTGTAAAGCTGCATTTTTATATTAAAAACACACACACGTATTCTGCAGAAAAATATTATGTGCTCGGGTTTTTAAAGATGGTATTATACTCTGACGGTATACTTCTCTTTTCGAGAATTTCAAAGCTCTATACTTGGCTCGAAAATACTCGAAATTAAATACTTTGAAAATACTTCGAAACTTTTATCAAACTTGTATCTAGTCTACTCTAATAGCGTGTAAAAGTTTCAGCTTGCGTTTTTCGGGCGTTAACGAAAAAATCTAAATCGATGTCAAAAACGCGCGCCACGGTTTGCCGTGTATAATTTCTGCAGCTTAGTTTCTTGATCTTGATATTCGATTTTCGAGACCCCTCGAAGCACCATCGGAGCTGTTTACACAGACCCTTCATCAGAGATACTGACTTTTTAAAAATCGGAGAATTTTTACTATATACCCCGTAAAATCGTTCACAGAGAGAGAAAAACATCATCGTTGTAAAAACAACACATTCTTCGCTGCGCTCGGAATGTAAAAAGAAACAAGCAGTTATTTATCGTATCACCTGGCTATAACGATCAACGATTGTGAAGTTAAATTATTCAACTGTCGTGTTTCAATCTGCAGTTTCCAGGGGGTACGCACACGATTTTTTCACCTTCTTCTCGCGGTTTATTATGTTTAAGCACGTACGTAATAATCATTACGTTATTGTTATGGAACTGAAATGAAAAAATGTATAGTCAAAATCCAGTCAAACCTACACTCGTTTATTCGCCGTATTTTATAACCGCGACTCGTTTGTATTATATATTATATTTACAATATTGATTGTCGGCTTCAAACGGCTAAAGGTACGAATTCTGTTTAGAATTCGTTGAACAAACGGTACTTCCAGATGAAAATTCCTAACGCTGTATACTATTAACGATTGTTGAAGTGAACAAACGACGTGTCGATTTTAAATTTTACGAGCTGGCCTTTAAAAATCGTTAAAACGTGAACAACGTCCTCTCATTCAAATTATTTCCATCGACGGGTCGAATACGCGTCACATACGATTGTACAACTTTTGAAAACATAGTGTTAAAAAACTTTTCTTGTTTTAAAATTTCGTCCACCCACTGAAATTATTTACCCACTCGGTACGTCGATAGCACACGGAGTTTTTTCTTTTTTTTTCGATAACTCGTAAGAATATAGGTACTTGAATGGAAACAAAAACAAAAGTCTCGTGCGTGAGTAACGACTATATACACACGTTTTGCCTTTCGGTGTAGGCACGTCACAGCTTTGGGTGAGTCACTGGTTTGAAGGTCGTCGTAGTTTGACGGTTTGTCTGCTGCAACGTATACGAATACAGTTTGGATACGGTTTGGAACACGATTCCGAGCTCGGTTGTCCGTAGTATGCGTGAAAACAAACAATAAAAACTTTTATCAAATCTTTCCTGTTTATTTATAGTGTCGTGTAAAAGTTTCAGATCTTTATTTCGGACGTAAAAACGAATCTAAATCGATGTGTAAAAAAACGCGTTTCCCGTAATCGTTTGTCCCCCCCGTAGGAAATACACGGAACGACAAGATTTACGACGAATCATTGTCAAACGTGAAATCGGCCGTAAACCGAAATCCCGTGAACCAATTTTTTAAAATTTTTCATCCAAATATACATATTATGTATATATATGTATATATTCGAGACTTGAACGTAATGACTAGAGGTTATAATGGAACAACATCATGCGTGAAATACATCAAAGTTCCATAACTTCCCACAAAATGTGATCAAAATCGATATTAGCTCGTAAAACCCTTCTTCTCAATGACGTATACGTTTCGAGTCAAACGGAGCGTTCTTTTTTTGCTCATCATCCCCCAGAAGCGACTGGATCAGTGAAAAACAACGAGGTGAACAAAATACGCGATTCGCTCAGGATCTTTCCGATTTCGTATGTTATCTACGAGCGAGTCGATCTGGTCAAAACGCGTATTGTTTTATAACGATTCGTGTCGGGCACCGTGGATTCGTGTGCATGTAAAGACGGGGAAAAGATCCACCGGTCGCCGGCGGAGATTCTCAAAAATCAATTAAGCGCGGCGGCGGCGGCGATCACCGCGGTTCCGGTAACAACCGGGCGCGCGGTCGCCGTCGCCCCCCGCCGCCGCATTGCGGGTGCCGGCGGGCCAATGGCTGGCTGCCAAAAGAGCGACGAAAATCCGATACGCCGCGCGCGCGTCGTCAACCACCCGAAAATAATCGCTCCGGGCGAGGTCGCGCGCGCACGGCGTAATTTTCTTAAAAAAAATTGTAACACGAGATCTCTCTGCGGTGGTTGAAAAACATATAGTATCGTATTTACGTACAGCCCCGCGTAATTTATCATTATTAAAAGTACGTTATCGCGCCACGGCGTTATTGCGAACCGTTTATTGTTTGGGGGCGCACGCACACACCGTGTGTCACGGCCGCCGTCGGTATCGCCCCGGTCGCGCCGCCGCCACGGTTTTCACGCCAAACCGTCCGTCCGCCGATCCAGTCGATTCTCACACGGCCGCACGGATCCCACGCTCGCCGCCCCGATTCTCCGAGTTTTCCCCTCGGCCGCCACCACCGATATTAAAAACAATCGTTGAATTTCCTACGGTCGTCGACCGGCCGGCCGTTTTTTTTTCGTTTTTTCGCGCAAACGCGGTTACCGTGCGCGGTATCCTCCGCGGCGTAACCGCACACCGTCGTCACCGGTCGCCGCGGTATACACACCCGTCGGGCGACTACCGCCGCCGCCGCCGTAACCGCACGCGCACTCACGCGGCGCGCGCGCACACACACACGAACGCGCAATCGTCCGTGTACACATCATACACGGTCGCCGCGTCAAGAGGAACGTCGTCGTGTCCGTTCGCAACGACAACGCCGCCGTCGTGAAACAACGTTATTTTCTCGCGTCAATAATAAAATCGATATATATACTTTTCGTGCTATTTATTATTCTCGTCGTCGGCTTTTCGACCATAACGTCTTTTCCGTCACACGAACATCAGCAGCAGCAGCAGCAGCAGCATCGGCGAAACGACAACACCGAAAATGGTGAGTACAACGACACCGCAGCAGCAGCAGCAGCACGATAATAATTTACGCAAGGCGCGTCCGTTGAAAATCCGCCGCCGTCGGCCGCGTTTTATTTTTAGAGCCCCGGGGAACGCGCGTTATTTTTCGTTTTGGCGTTTTTTTTCGGGTCCTCCGGGAAAGAACGCGTCGACGCCGTGGCGTGGCGCGACGACGGCGGTAAACGCGCGTTCGTTATTTATTTTTTTCCCCGTCGTCGTTGTTTTCGTTCCGCCGGCCTTGACCTCGCCTCGGCCAGCGCCTATTTTTTTTTCCGGAATTTTTTATCTCGTCCCGCCGAGCACGCCGCCGCCCCGCGCGCAGGTTAGGTAGTAGGTAACGCGTTTTTTTCCACGGCGGCGCGCGAATATTTTTTTTTTTTCAATCTCTCCACGTCACAATAACAACGCGTTTCTCGCGGTGTTTTGCGATAACAATCCGCGTTTAGGTAGTACGAACGCGGCAGACGTCCCCCGACCGGTGGTCACAGGTGGGGAGGGAATCCGGGGGCCGCCGTCACGAGGCTCGGCCACAGAATAAATGAAATTTAAATTTAAATTTCATTTATTCTGTGGCTCGGCCGCGACGACGACGTGTGTAATCGATGCGGAAGACACCGTTTGTTGTTAATCGAGTGAAATTTCGTTTCCCCGAGACGTACCACCACGAGTTGTATAAATTGTACCTAAAAAAAAGTGTCCGTGGGCACCGTGCCTAGACGGTGGCGCAGGTGCGTCGGCGGCTCCGGGGTTTTTTTTTTTTTTCCGGCTCCCGGTTTGCGCGCGCGCGCTCGCTCCCGCTCTCCACTACGTAGCAGCGTAGTTTACGACGCCGCGCTCGGACGCCATCTAGCAGCGACGTAGCGCGTCCCCGGGGGGTTTTTGGCCCTATTTTTTTTTTGGGCTTTCGAGAGTCGCCATCAATGGTGGTAATATCGACCCGTTTTCGACTCCTACGACTCGTTGAAGAGTGCCATTCGGCCATTCGCGACAAACAGTGCTGCTGAGGCGAGGAGTTGGCGTGAAATGCCGAGCTTTTAAGTTGATGTGCAAACGAAAAGAGCAAAATTAGTTTTATACTCGCCCCCGAGATTTTTAGCGTTCGTCGGAGCCCCTGTCAACCGACCAAATTTTATAGATCGACATAATTTTTTGTTTGTCAGCGGCTCATTGACGATAGCCCCCATTTATTTTATTCGAGAGTTGCGTGGAAATAGCGATCGGGGCACTGCTCGTGCAGACTGTGCACAGTTTTTTTTTTTTTTTTGGGTATATAATGAATGTGTATAATAATACAGTGTGTAACGAAAAACTTATTTGTCCACCCTTTTTGTAAAATGACGCGGCAGTTACAATTTACTCGTATTATACCTATACTACTGGTACCTATTTTTTGTCTTTTAATGCTGATGCGAATCAATTTTAATCCAAATTCTTAATGCATGACCTTGGCCTTTTGACCTCTAACGGTTTTTCATTCTACATCTTTCATATTATCATTATGACATTCTGCCAGAATGTATTTTGATGTTAAACACGATTATTAACATAGAAATCGTTAGATTTCTTCTGAACGTCGTCTACTTGAAACGGTTGGGTGCCGTTGTTGGAATTGTACCCCGACAAAACGAATTGTTGAAGACAGTAGTTTTAAGATGCCTATGATTTGTTAAATTTACCTTTGTATACATTATATATTTTTTTTTTCAATCAAATTTAACTGCTAGGTGCCCTATTTTATTTGGAAAATTATCACTATAGGCTCAGTATTTTAAGTAGGTCTACTACTAAATGTTGGGGTTTGTATCAAGATGGATAAAAACAAAATTCAACAAAATCATTAACTTGATTTATCAAATATTATTTGCGCTACCTTTCGATCAATATTATTAAAGTATCAAACATCATCGACCTAGCCACCACCTATATGAAATGTATTGTACCTTCTTGCTGTTGTGCCAGGAACGTTTTAGGAATGTGAATGAACATTCTCAACCTGTGTGTACGCATAGTAGATAGGTACTTACCGCAGTGCTTACTTGTTGCTAGTTAATCTGAATTCATATTGATTTACCTAAGCAGACAATAGTTTCGTGTAAAACAAACTATTGCCTCTTATCTGACCACTCTTTGTTCTGTTGCCACAAATATGCGAGTAAATATGACATTGTTAATTAAAATTCTTACACGCATATTCTGAGGAGTAGTATGATTTTTAGTATAATTCATTTCGATCTCAATTTTTATTTTCCTTTATGGATATTTTTTTCAAATTGCTGTCCACAATTTTGTTGTTCCTTTATTTATTTAATTTAAAATTTGCCCTTAGTAGTATAGTAGTATAGTAAGAGCATCATAATCTTTTCAGTGTGTAAATCTATTTGATAAGTAGGTACCTTTTTAATTGTTATAATTCAATAATTTTGTTCTTATTCTAGGCCGATCAACTCACAGAAGAACAGATTGCGGAATTCAAAGAGGCGTTCTCGTTATTCGACAAGGATGGTGATGGCACTATTACCACCAAAGAACTGGGAACCGTCATGAGGTCATTAGGCCAAAACCCGACTGAAGCTGAACTCCAAGACATGATCAACGAGGTCGATGCCGATGGTAATGATTGCAGACTATAAAAAGTATTGTTTGTTAACTCTCACTTTAAATGTTTTGATTCGTCTACAGGCAACGGCACGATAGATTTCCCAGAGTTCTTGACCATGATGGCTCGTAAAATGAAGGACACCGATAGCGAGGAAGAAATCAGAGAGGCTTTCCGCGTGTTCGACAAAGACGGAAACGGCTTTATCAGTGCAGCTGAGCTGCGCCACGTGATGACTAACCTTGGCGAAAAGCTCACCGATGAGGAGGTTGACGAAATGATTAGGGAAGCTGACATTGATGGTGATGGTCAAGTCAACTATGAAGGTAATTATTGAAATGTTTCTTGCGCGTACTAATAATTCATACACTAAATATCAATTTTAATGAGACAATTAAAACGTATAATTTAAGAGTAGGTGTGAGACTCCTATATCCTACACTGATTTCTATATTGTGAATTGATTACTAAGTCGGATAATATTCTGACGTTTCCATAATTTATTCAACTCCATACTATTAACCTGGTGAAAAAATTACTTATAGAAAATTTGAGTACCTGTCGCAATTTTTTATTTAATTATATTTAAACACGTTCACTACATCAAAAATTGAAAAAACCATGTTTGACACGTTAAAATTAATAATTTTTTAATGTGTACACACTCTTTTGGCAAAAAGTAAATAGAAACTTTTCATTTTGTTCGTTTACAAGTGGATTGTACTCAAGTTATAAGTATTTTTTTTGAAGAGACACACGTTACGAAACTTAGTTTTTCTTGCAGTACGACCAAATGTGAGTGTGTTACACTTGCTAGGTCTAATGTCTGTTATAGCTCCCATAAAACATTGGCTTGTTGGCTGTATACCAATATGATAGATTCAGTAAACATGTTAACCATTGAAATATTTTTTTTGGGCTATTAAATATGAATTGTATTTAAATAAACTTAGTTAGGTATACTCTTTAAATATTTGTACACTTTATACACTTACTATGAAAATAAATCAATTAGGACATTTTCTTATTTTACGCGTAGTTATGATTCTTATAGTCTTTATAACATTTTTGTAAGAATACAAAGAATTTATGTCCATAATTGATTCCATTAAATGTCCAGAATTATATTAAATTGTATGGTCGATATATTTTATGAAATTAGTTTTTTATGGGCTATTTTGTTTTCCTGAAATTTATTATTTCTCACAGCTGACGAAAAACAGTTTAAAATCATACATCTAAATTAATATTTAGATGTATGATTAAAAAACTTAAGGTAAAATACATTTTTTTTTCTTACCATCTGTCAGTGTCCGATTTAGTTGATATTAATAGTGTTTAAATATTATTAAACTAATGTAAAGATCCACGTGTCAATCTTAAACAATTTTGAACAGTCGCCATAAGCTCATTATTAAAATTGTTATTGTGTATTACTGTTGTACGACTAATTAGTAGATATTTTTGTGAACAGATGATAAATAACACTGTTCATCTTGGTATCTTTGACAATTATTTATAATCGTTCAATTTTTCTTAGTTTCAACGTATTTCATTTTTATCCAAATATGTCTTAAATTTTAGTATTATTTATAAGTTCTGGTTTATGGTATTTATTTAGTATTTGTTTGGCTGTAAATACTGATGTGTAATACTGCTTTGAAATAACCTATAAATTACCTAAATCTCCTTTGTAACGTTCATTCAGTGTGGTGTTTCATTGTCATCATCTATGTTTTTGTAACTTGTGCGAAAATGATTGTTAGGTAGTTATTAGTTTGTCTATTTCTGAATCCTGATCTATTACTTAGTATTTATCTCTCTCTCTCTTCTTTTTTTTTATTTAAATGATACAGACAGTTTTAGCTTTTTTTTTTTAACATTACAGATTTCCATACATTAGCTTGGACTATTTTTGTACGTACTGTGATCATGCTAAATATTTACTAGCATTTCATTTTTATCTTTTACCCATTTTGTTTTCAATGTGTGATATAAGGCATCTTTACCACATTCTACCATGATCCATTTGGCACGGATCCAAAATACCTTACTAGGTACTTATTATGTGTAAACACGTATTATATTCATGTATGTTCCTCGGAATCGTTCACAATCATTGTGCATGTCAATGACCAAACCAATGGATTAAAAGTAGAATAGAAGCACGACATACTTCCATTCAAACATTACCTATTTATTTTTAAATTTTTTTAAGATTTTCATGTTAAATTCTCTTTTGTTGTTTATCTATACATTTTTTTTTAGCGTACATTTTATTTGTGAAAAATAAAATGCTGAGTTATCTAACGGGAAATACTATGGACAAGAAAAGCAAAAGAAAGAAAGCCTAAGACATTCCGTGCTCCTCAAATCCTTTCTATAGTTGCAATGACAATTTTTTAAAAAAACCAAGTATTTTTCCTTATTCCTAAAACATATTTGGTATTGATCGCATTTTTTTTTTTTTATATTGTATATTTTTTTACATCACATTATTTGTTTAAACGGTTTGCAATATTTTACTTATGCTGTTGTTTGAATTTTTTGTTTCAGAGTTCGTGACCATGATGACTTCTAAGTGAAATGTGTTTCATTATAAATTATTATTATGTAATTTTTTTATCATAATTTTTTTTTTTTTTTTCAAAAAAAAGAAGAAATTAACCTGCATTTTTTGTTTTTTTTTTTCGTTCGATATTAAGCTTTAAAAAGATAATGTGATTATCAAAGAGTAAAACAAAGATTATCTTTTTACTACAAATTGGAACTCTGTGAACTTTTTTGTGTTGAGACGTTCGTTATACTGTCATCTATATGATTATATTTTTTTTTTTTTTTTACAATTTTACCAAAATCAGTTCTTTTGTTTGGTGGTAAATCTGCCGTGTAAATTTTGTAAAAAAAAAAAAAAAATAATAATAATTTTCTGGCGGAAACGTGTATTTCTTTTTTAATATTACAATATTATTCTTTTTCAGTTTTTGCTAGTGATGATTTCGTCTTAACATATATTATTATATATGAAATTATGGTAATATGTTGAAGAAAAAAAAAAAAGAATAATAATAATAATCTTAAGTATGAAAAATTATATTATAAATAATTTGTTGTTTTACACTTTAAACATAATTTTAAAATCTTGTAATTTTTACGATTAATTATAATCTCCAGTGTTTTAGTAATTTATTATTATTATTATTATTATTATTATATAAATATTAATTATTAAATATTTAGGGACGTTTTCACATTCCTCACTCACCATTAAAATTTTTTGAAAGAAAGCTAAAATTATTAATCGGTCAACGATATTCAAAACGTTTTGCATACTATTTTGGTATGATAATATTTGTTTGTCAGCCTGTTACAAGTTATTGTATTTTTTTTTTTTTTTTATATATTTTTAATTATAATTTTTAAAAGTATAAAAAAAAAAAAAAAAAAGACACATTAAACGTTTTATTTCTTCACTTGTATAAAAAGAATTAGAATTTTTTTTTTACTTTTTTCCTAAATTATTTTTAATCGTTTGCACGTCTGCCACGCTCGTCCATTTTGGGTTGTACGCAATGAATACACTTGCCGTTGATGTACATAAAGTATTACTAATATTATTATTATTATTATTATTATTACTTATTCTGTATATTATATTATAGTTCTCAAAGACTATTAATTTTTTTTTTCTTTTAACGTTTTACCCGGAAACCTCACGAGGTTTACGTAACCCAAAAGTTGACAAAATATCATTGTGGTGTCTGACGTGAATTACTAGAATTAATATGTATAATTTGTTTTATACATTTAAATACGTCTTGATGTGTTTGAAAACGATATTAATATTATTACAAATATGTTCCTGCGGCGCATGGTGTAAGCCGCTGTCAACCGGTATTCAATTTTGTCGTTTCATCGAATAAATTAGAGGTGGTTGGCCCGGTTTTCGAGTACTGCCTGCCGCTCGTGAGAGTAATCTGATATTCACTGTTGGTTTTTTGCGCGACTGTTTAATTGTTTTTTTTTTTTCAATAGTAGTCTCTGATTTTACATTATTTTTGTCGTCTAGTAGGTATATTTCATCATTCGATGGTTTGCGATATTATTATTGAAATCGTACACGAGTAAAGACGATTGTTTTTTTTTTTCAAACGGACCACCTCTAATGATGAAACACGTGTATTATCAACGTCATTGCTGTATAGTACTAAAATGCTTGATTGTTGTTTCAAATAAAACTTCGTTTGGACTGAACGGAAAACAACGCGTTGACGGTCAACTCGAGTCGTTCCGTTCTCTCTTCAAACACACCCTGTGCTGCAGTTTTTCATTAATTATTAACTATTATTATTATTATTATGTAACAACGATAATATAATATGGTTTAGTCGACACGTGTTAGTGTACCGAATCAAATAATACATTTTCCTCCGTACACAACGTATTTGTAATTTATTTTGTTTATTATTACTAGGTTATTTTATATTAATCTGTTTTACTAGACTCTTTTTTGGTTGATAACCGCAGTTGTCCTATATACTTTTGTCTAAAATAAACACATTTTATCATTGTTTTACCGTGTCTTGAAATGTTGTACGCTACCGTTCATACGACGTGTGTTCAATTGAATCATCGTGGTGAGCAGCAGATTTACATCATAATAATTTATACGTCAAGATGAAAAGCGTCGTGTGCTGTTTTTTCGTAATATTGTTGTTTGCAACAAACAAACAAAACGTGGTTTATTTTTCATGTTATAACGTATACTTGTAAATCATTTGTCCACTAATGTTTTTCTTGAGCAAATATTTGTGAAATGTTTACACCAGGGCTTATAAAAATGTTTTTTTCAACGTGGAAAACAACTAGTCAGTCGGTGACCGTTAAGGAAATTGTGTTGACTCTGTTAAAATTCTCTCAAAAGCAGTTTCTTTTAGAAATTATACTCGGAAAGTTTAGGATTTTGACGGACAGACGGGGTTAGGTAGTAATAGAACTTTTTTTTTTTGTCAAACTAAATCACCCGGATGAATTTTTTTTTCTCTAAAATGTGCTAAAATTACGTAGAAACAAGGATTTGATAATGTTTTGAAGAGAACAACGGGGGTGTTAACTTGCGGAACAAAATCATTAAAAATGTTTGGAAACTATAGAAATATTGAATTCCAAGAGGCACAGCTTAGAAAAAATGTTGGTTAAAATTCAACTGTAAAAAAAAAACTACCAGTTAGATCTTTTTTTATCATTTTGGCTCAGTAATGTGTTTGAAATTTTACTTTCCGGGCACAGTATTTTAGGGTGGTGTTGTACACATTACATGATTTCCGTTCATAGCGATACATACTTTTTAAAAGTAGTTAAAAGTTTTAACGGAATCCTTGAATTTTTAAAAAAAACACGTTTGTACAAATTATTGGTATACTTATCTAAAAAATTTCTTTCCCTACAAAAGACGGAGTTATTCGATATTAAGTACAAAAGATATTTAATTTTGATAAAATTTAACGATAATATTTTGTTATTGTTTTAGTAAAATGTTTACGTTTAATTGCGGTTTCGACTTCATGAACGGTTTTGTGTTTAAAGTTAACAATATTTTAAACATACACGCAAAAACAAAAAAATATATATATCATTTATACATCTTTTCTCGTATATAAAATTGTATAAAAGTTTTTCACGGACGACTTTCATTAAAAATATGTATAGAACCAAACTAACAAATTCTCGCTTGAAAAATGTAACGCTTCAACTTAAACCAAATTATGAGGAGATAATATCCATCAAGCGAATTCAACATATCTAAACATTAGAAAAAACATTGCAATTGAACTGTCATAAAAATAGTTCGTATGAAAAAAATCTAAAATTTATATTTATGTAAACCGTAAGAATATTTTTTAAGGCACGTTCTCAATTTTGTATACATTATTTGGCACAATATAAAAAAAGGTCGGCCACCTCTGATCTGGAGAGAGACAAATATTTTCATGTGTGGGCATTTTTCAATACTTTTAGCGATGAAAGAGAGAAAATGTAGTTAAAACCAGCCATAAACGTATGTGCCTAATAGTACACCTCCGTTTTCAGGTCATTTGACCACTTTTACCACTCTCATCCGTAGAAAAATAAAACTATAATGATTATTTTTTTGATGATAACTGCTCTCTCTCTCTGGGACACTATTAATATGTTCAATTGATTCGTGCTGTTTGAAAATATTTTTATTTGAAACGCATATTTTGCCCGTACTGTTCTCACCAGCAGTGTTGCAAAATACAGAATAGTCGTCTTTAATCTTTTTGAGGCCCTTGACGGTGGTATAATGGGGCCCCTACGACTCGGGAAGAACACTGTTTTATTAAAACAGATGAATAGTGAGGTGGTAAAAAAGAAAAAGTCTAATTTAACTGTAAGTTATTATTATTTTTAGAACTTCTTCTAACTCCAGTTCTTTGAGATAGGTCCTTGTAGTCAGATCCTGGATTTTTTTCTCTGGCGGACAAAGTCATCAAATGTATCCCCGAGGATGTTAATAAAATCATCAAGTTAACAAATTAGTTGCAACGTCTATTGTTTTTTTCTGAAGATCGTTTTGTCTATTCTTTCCAATATTTTAGCGATTATCCTTTGATTTTTCTCTAAACGAATTTATTTAACGGTAATAAATATCGGTGGCAGAAGCTAGGGGGCCCCATCGATCGCGGGGCCCTGGACTCGTGCCCAAAGTGCCCAATGGGAAAGCGGTGCCTGAGAATAGAGCAAAATGTTCCAAGTACCTGCTTACGTACTGGTTTTCTTTTAAAGTGTTCAAAATACTACTCGTTTATTCAAAAAAGTTTTTAAATGATTTTATTGAAAATAAAATAAAACGGCAGACGAAAAAGCCTATATAATTATGTACATTTGTTTTTAATAATAGCCAATTATAGTGTTTAAGAAACATGTTTAATTGGTTTTTTCAAGTGTAAAAATCCGACAGTGTACCGTGCTAACGCAACTATTAGGTTATCATCAGGTGAGATCGAGCTATAATATTACGCGTTGGATAAGAAAACAGTTATAATTGCCGACTTGAAAAATTATTATTACGAAACTTTTTTTTAAACTCAAATGTTTGCTATTTATTTTTCTAAAAAATACATTCCTTAGTAGTTTTGACCGTACGAAAAAAGAACGGCTGCAGCAATACTATACGCTCTGGGTGGGCCATTGCAAGTCTTAAAGCTATAGCTATCTAGTCCAACAACAATTAGTCCTGGGGTGGAAATGTCACGAATTCCTCGTACGTACGTAAAAAAAAACATACATTTTACATTTTTCGAAAGCCCTAAAACATTTTATCGTTTTATTTATTTTTGTTTTACTGTAAAAGTTAAAAATCAGTCTCGATTCGTTCAACTTTGGCCATTCAAGAACACATCGCGACGTAATATATACATATTTTATGGAAAATTCGTATTAATATACCCGTTACGCACGCTTCAATCGCCGATTTGAAACGTTAAACGATTTTTACATCTAGGCACTTATTATTAATCTTATAAATTCCACTATACGTTTTATACGTGCAATCTTATCGTGTTTTTTTTTTAACGTTCGTATAATAATTATTGGGAACCTAAACTAATTGGTTGATCCCCGTCGATACGGTTAACATGTTAAACACGTTATTTCCGTGAAACGAGCGAGAAAACAACACGATTATTTTTATTAGAGCCGTAATTATCGTTATAGTATTGCAAAATATAAGCGCTGATTACAATATTAATACAATATAGGTACAAGTATATAAATACGAAAACACGCGTCACTAACCTAGATGAGTACAATTTGTTTAAACATCGATCGCGGTGGGATTTCTCCGATCGTCGTGAAAATTTTCCGCTTGACAAGAACCATATCGCGAGGATGACGACGTTCGCTCCAAACTTTGCCGCCGTCTGTCTGTGCTTGTCCGTCGCCGTTTTCGCCGTGAGTACCACCCGCCAAGCGCACATCTATAAACGTCGTGGGTACGACTCTGTAATTTTACCAAAAATAAATAAAAATTCCTCCAAAAATACAACCGAATACTAACGTTTTTTACTCTCCTGGTGAAAATATACTTTACGTTCTCGATTAAAACGTTTCTTATAAACTTCGGCGTGGTTCATTTTTGAAAATTTCGAATGGCGACCGGTCGCTATTATACGTAATATTGGACCGACAAGTTTACATTGAAATAATTGTAAACAATGCAGTTTTAGACGAGGTAAAAAAACTTTTGAGAAACGTTTTTTCCGGTTGTCGAAAACTGTTTGTATCCGTATGAACGTGCCCAATTCGACGTCGTTCTACGTACTTTGTCTTTATGCGAGTACGCACGTTTCATACGCCTGTAAAAAAACGAAACTAAAGTAGGTATATAGGATTCAGTAGTTTATTTCAAAGAAGATCTCGCACTGTTTTCTTATATTTTGCGAATCGGTTGTTTAACCGTCCGACTAACGTTTTAGTTGGCACCGAAAACATTACAAATCGTTTTTGAACGAACGCATTTGACGAGTCGAATCCGTTATACCGAGATATAAGGTCCAAATCACCCGATTCTCCCCTAACACATTTATACGAGTCGGTCGCCCACGGAGATTTAACGCCGACACGATTTTAGACCGACGGATTGCCGACCGCGAACAGTAATCAAACGACGAGCAGGAAAACCTTGAAGGCGTACTACGGAAAATACATTACGTCGAACATAAAGATAAGTTGTGCGAACGAAAATAATCTCAGTTACGGTATGTTATAATTAATTCATTTACCGATGTTGTGATGAAAATCGTGTTTTAAACAAAAACAAAATTACTAATATTTACCGTCCCTAACGTAGATTCTGAGCGTCAGCGAAGAATGTATCGGTTTTACAATGACGTTTTTCTTTTTTTCTCTTAAAAGTTCTTATAGTAAACCTGCACCAATTTTAACGCACAAAAGATAGATCCGAGACGGTACTTTATTCGAAACGTTTTTTTGAAATTTTGATTAGTTTCGAAGTTTTGAGGAAAAAACAAAAACGGTCAAATTCCCAAAAGTCCCTCCGTTTGACTTGAAATTTATACGCGTCATTAAAAAGGGTTTAGTTTTCAAAGGATTTCGATCATTTTTGAGGGAGTTGTGGAATTTTACGCAGTTATTGTTCCGTAGGACCTCTAGTTTTTACGTTTCGAAAAACTTTAATACGATCTAAACGAGATAGTTTTACACATTTCGTTGAAAAATTTAGAAAATCGGTTAACACGATTTTTGGGTTATAGCCGATTATAAGTTATTATTATTTTGTCGTAAAACTCGTCATTCCGGGCGGCCGGTGTATATCTTATGGGGCAAACAAATAACGTTACGGGAAACGTGTTTTTTCCACGTCGATTTAAAATTTTTTTTGACCGTAACATCCGAAATAAAGATCGGACCGAAACTTGTATAGAATACCAAAATAGCAAAGATTCGACAAGAATATTTCACGTCAAATTCGTTTTTACGACGACGTATACTAGACAACTGAGCTTGTTCAGAATCGTATTTTCGAAGGCAATGATTTGTCGTTGCTTTCAGAAATGCGTTTAAACCACAACTCCTAAACTAGTGACCCACCCAAATCGTAGTCGCTAGTCCTTACTTTTGTTATTACCTAATAATTTTTTTGTGTTTCAGAGCAAGCTGATAAAGACAACGCTTTCGAACTTCAAGTGCGTGCAACTGAAATATAATAATATAATATAATTTAATATAATATCACTATAAATTATATTCAATCCGCAAAGTCGAATATGATTTTTCATAATTTTATATGCGTGTATAACGAACGAAATTTTTTTTTCTAGTGTATGGCCGGCTGTGTGTACAAAAAAATGAATTGGGTAAGTTCGTTATGTTTCCTGTAATATACTTGTCGTATTATTAAAATATGAGATTATATATAGTAGTTACCTACTGTATATTACCACTTTCGTTGGTCGATTATATAGAAAATAAAAAACAATAATACCTAAATAGGTACTACTCGACGTCTACGGTGAAACGTTTTGACGTAAATAAATAATTTAGAAGATTTTACCGTTAAAAATTAAACTAGAAATCGTCCCGACGGCCTGTGCTTAAGCGATCGACACTAAAAACTGATATGATACAAGAAGAAAAAAAGTCCGTTGTCAATTGATAAACTTGAACGTTGAAAACATTTTTCGTCATCGCGCGAGTTTGTTTGCACAATCACGAGCGATTTGTGTAACGTTAAAAATTTTAATTTTAAGTTACTACATACAATACGTACATTTAAATAGATACAACGCGTATAATGTTATGAGCGTAGTCGCGTATTTAAAAGAAAAACGATCTGTCTCGTTACCAATATTCGTTTGTTTTTCACCGTTTTACACAGACAATTTCAATAAAACTTATCGATGATATTATTTGCTTTATCGTACTACGTATTTTTTACTCCACCTCTGTTGAACAATAGTTTCGTTGTTATAATCTATTTTACCGATCGATCTTACGAGATTTCAAAAATATTTTTTTTTCTCGATAAAATAATACTCGGTTTCCAATCTCAGATTGTAGACGGCAAGTTATCGTTTGACGAACTGAAAGAGTATGTGGTGGACGCCGGCCCGATGCAAAAGTTGTTCTACGAGACATTGTTCGACGTGTGTCCAAAAAGAGGTAAATGTATACATATGTATTGCATTATTGCGTTTACAGTTTAAATTCGTTTATTTGTTACACTCAGCGATTTTCAACTCGAGTCGACGAAATAATTTTAGCCGAGCTGAATGTTTTCGCAAACTCAGTCGACTTTAGGGGTAATATCCGATAAAGTTATACTATCGAATTCCGCCGGTGTGCACGCGTTATTTCTATAGCTTATATAGCAGCTATCTTATAGTGGGAAATCTTAGTTGTTTCGCAAACGAAACGAAAATTAACCAATATAATATCGGTTTTGAAAAATTATTACGATTCGTAGTTGAGTTTTTTTTTTTTTGGAATTTCGATAGTTCAAATTCAATTTTTGACGACGCGGTCAAACTCTTATAATAATTAAAAAATTAATCATGAAAAATTGGCCAATCAGGAGAGTATATCAAGTAATATGACGGATAGATTGTATATATATTATTATTATTTAAAGTTATAGACTACCTAACTGCAAAATTTAAACTGGTGTACGAAAGAACTATTAAAATGCAAAATTTATTCTTTTAAACTGTATATTAACTGACTAAAATGAGTGAACGGAATTTTTTTCAAATATTTGTACGTTTATCGTAAGCCTGATTCGAATAAAATATCACCGAATAAAACACGACGGAGAGTTAAAAACATTTTTTTTTTTCATATAAACAAAATCCGACTTTTTATCTGCTTTTAATTCTATACCTACACGATGATTCGCGTCGTTTCATTCGTGTGTTTGATTTTCAGTCGCGTTGGTGACCGATGAATGTTCGATGGGTCTGTTCATTTACCGTTGCAGATTGGACACGTACAACGATGTAAGTTAATTTTTTTTATATTTTGATTAATATGTTTTCTGTATATTGATGTTTTTGTTCGTGCCTATGTGTCCATCTAGACATCCTATAGACGTATTATAAACTATTATAATATTCGATCGAAACACGTTTAAAATCGCATTTATTTTCCCCCGCGGATTTAAGTAGTACAATCGTGTTAAACGGTTTTTAAAATGTTTTTTACCGCGCACAGCTGCTGCAGACTTGCCAGAGTTGGCGTGCAAACGATGATTGTTTCTGTAAAAGCTTCTGGTTTAATAGGTATTTGGCTCAGAACAAAAAAACAATTGTTTCGGACAAATTTCGATTCTTACCCGGTGGTACGCCCAGCCCCGAGGCGAGTAGAAACGTACGTAAGTTTTCCGAATGTTGACGCCTCCGAGACACACATTGTATAGAAACGCCTAGATTTTTTTACCAAAATTTTATAACTTTACCTAGTTTAATATCATACAATATGTGTTGTACAATTTATTAATATAATACGTACTTTTGAAAACGTGACAACCTATACGTATAAATATCGTGTGATACCGACCGCAATTTTTCGCGAATCAATTGTTAAGGGTTAGGTACTATTATTGAGAGGGCAAAACGTAAGCATTATCTACCGAGATATCTTACACACGCATTTAAATGAAAAACGCGATTCTAGGATCAACGGAATAGTTTTAAATATTTTTTTTTGTTAACCGATAGAATAGACCTATGTACACAGCATAAATTGCGTAAGTTGGAATTACAAAACTAAAATCGTTTTTAACATGCTGATATTTTCAATCGAAAAATTAACTTCTATACGTATATAAAAAATATGTGTGACTTGCGAAATGTTTTTTGAACTCAAAAACAAAAGTATGGTATTTAATTACTTATACGAGGCTAACGTGTACAGCTGTTTCCCGATGAAACAAATATTACGAAACACCGATTTCTTCTATTTTCTTACAGAAACGACAACGCGACGTTTTCCTATTTTGATCCGGTCACGTTTTCCTATAGACTGTACAAAAAACATTCACGAACCTAATAGTGAAATAATTACGTGATTTTTTTATCGTGTTAGATGTTACAGGCCATCCAAGAGATAAAGAAGAAAGACGTCATGGAACAAAAAGTGTTTTCGTGAAAATTTCTCAAGCGATGAGTTTAATACATACGTGTATCGTTTCGATATTATGACGACTTTAAAGAAACTAATTTTGTAATTTAGCATTTTTATTGTATAGGCACTAAATTAGTCGAATGTGAACGTGTTACAATTTAGAATAAATCACGATTTTGTCGTTATGATATTTTGCAGTTCTGTCTTAACCTAACCGCGCACGAGCGTTAAAAGTATAGCGAGTCAAGTCGATTTTATAACTTCTCAATTTCATCTAACGCGTATATTATACAACTGTATATTATTGCGTCTTCACTTGAAATTATTATTGGCTGTTGATGGTTTTCGAGCCGGAATCGTCGAGTAATTTTGAATTTTACAGTCGGACGCGCGGGCCTCTAGTTAAAGAATCTTTTTACAGAATTAAAATTCGTTTTAAGGGCACGCGAATTCGACCATTTGGCTTTTACGTCAAAAAAACGGTACGAAAATTCACCGTGCTCTTCTTAACAACCACTCGGCGGCATCGGTACTCGCGCGCGGGCTTCCGCGGCCAGGCGGAGCTGGTGAAAAACTTTCGAGGACTTTTGCGCGCGAGAGCCCAAAGAGGGCAGCACTTGGTGAAATATTATTCGGGGAGTAGATGTTTTTTATTTTATCAATCGCACAGTAATTATAATATATATGTTCGTCGTATTCCAGTATCGGTTTTGTTGGCGTTTTCCAAAATCTACATTATTCAAACAACCTACGATATTATATAATCGAACGTTTTCCCGCACACGCCATCGTCGAAACGGACGAATTCGAAACGTTTAATAAGAGATTCCAAGAGGATTTACGATATTCGTCGCAATCCTTTGCGGTTCGGATACAACCGTACGAGTTCTAAACGATGCCTACCCAAAGCTGTGGCTCACTCCGAAACGAATTAGTCGTCGTTGCGACCGAGATCATCCCGCGTTTCATCGTCGGAAGTTTTGAAAAACAGCGTTCCGTTTTCCCGTCGAATAAACCGCCCGCGGTCACGATTCGCGCATATCTGCAAACGAACAGACGCGATTTTGTGTTTGTTCTGCGCAGCGCGTTCTTGCGAAATATTATCGTTATATTATATACGGTTCGGGTGAAACTTGACGAGCGACGTACAACATTATTAATCGTTATTGTTGCGAAAACAATAATTAGACGACATTATACGTGCCGAGAATATTGCGGGCGTCTTAAAAACGCGGGGGAAAAAATGGCTTTTTAAAATGTTTTTTTAATCCAGACGATCGGCGACACGATTAGTAGTCAACTCGTTATCCTGCAAATTATCACCTTGTTTAAACTGCACCGGAGTTTATAGCACAAATTACATTATATTCTTACGATGTTGCGCTGTTTGCACTAAAGTTCATCGTCTTTGTAAACACGTTCTCGAAAAGAGGATCGCGGTTGGTCACGAAGACTAGAGAATATTCGTGCTTCAATTGAATAGCGTACAATTACACACGCGGCTTAATTTTTTGTACATTTTAAACGTTTTTTTTTTTTTTTTTTTGAGTAACAAGAGAAAAGCGTTTATCGGTCGACATTACAGATATTACGGGACAGAAAGAAAAAACTCGATTCCCAGCTATTCAAAATATACCGAAATTTATGTTTTTAAACGGGTAAACGGGATTCACAGCCAAACTTATTAGTTTTTTTCATATTTTCACACAATGTTAACATTGGTAAGGTACAGGTTTGAGGCAAATTTCCAAACATGTCACAAATTTTTGAGCTAAATTTAACATTTAACCCACATTCCATTGTCCTATCGAGTTGAAATTTTGCATACAGCTTTGTTTAGGATGACAACACGTTATGGAAAAGTCAGTGAAGGGAGACCCCGAGGGACTAGGATTAGGCTTTTTTTCTTCTATTTTTGTGATCACTTTTTCTAGTAGAAAAAATGCTCCAATTTTAACGTACATTACCTCAAAAGATAGATAGTTGATCCGAGATGGTACTTTATTTGAAACGTTGATTATTTTTTGGTTCTGAGGAAAAAACAAAAACGGTCAAATTCCAAAACGTGCTCCGTTTGACTTGAAATTTATATGTGTCGTAAAAAAGGGCTTAAAGAGTTATTTGCTTTAAACTATTTTGATCATTTTTAAGGGAGTAATGGGACTCGGGGGAAACAAATAAGTACGTTTTCCGTACTTTTTTCCGTTTTTTCTTAAATTTTTTTTTGTTTTTCCTGAAAAACTTTTTTGGAATTGAAAATTTCGAAAAAACACAATCAGGAATGCACCAAGGATATCAAATTCTCTACCGGAAAGTGGTACTGTCGTTGAAGATCGGAGCAATTCCCTAGAAGCTACACGTGCCACAGACACAAAAAAAAACACACATCTTTGTAAAATCAAAATGTTGAGAATCGTTTCGGCTCGTAACCACACTGTATCGTCCGGGTGCCCGTATTTATTATAATAATAAATTATACGCGCAGACAACCGTTTTTGTCGGACCAGGAAGCGGGGAAAAAAATTATTCGACCACGTCATTACCGTCGCTGAAAATCATAATAATAATAATACAATACGATTTCGCGAATCGGCTGCTGAAGAGAAAAATGCGATATTTTTCGAATTTTTTTTTGTTTCGCACATAATACTCGTTTCGAAAAAAAAAAGGTGTTATTGTTCCCGCGGCTTTGGCGTGCCCACTGCGTTTGCACTTGGTATATATTTGCGCGACGGGCCACCGATTTTATCCGTAGACGACCTGTCAGTTAGTGGCATTTTAAAAAAAGAAAAAACCTGGAATTTTCCGTGATGAACGGTTTACAAAAAAAGAATTTAAAGAATAATCAAAACAATAATATATCGTCGATGTATATGTACAGTCCCTATAGTCACTTGTGTTCTATAATCTAGATAATTTTTTTCAATATCATTTATCTTATTTAGAATTTAAAATCCACACTCTTATCTCAGACGAACTATTCGTGTAATCTTCGCAGAAAATCTACGTTTATTGATTTTTGTTTTTCGCTCATATAACTCCAAAAATAATCAAAATTTCAAAAAACGCTTTAAACAAAGTACCATTTCAATTATCTATATCTTTTGAGGTATCATTTGTTAAAATTGGAGCGAAATTTGTACTGGAAAAAGTGAAAAAAAAAAATTTAAATCGACGAGTAAAAAACACGTTTCCCGTAAATATTATTTGTCCCTCCACTCCGCATAAAAAATACATAAGAAATACACGGCCGCACAAAAAAAACGAAAATCTTAAAGTTCCACAATTCCTCGAAATCTACTGAAATTTCAGCGGTACACTCATAAAACCCTTCTTAATGACATACAAGTCTATTTTGAAAATTTTTTTTTTTTCCTCAGAACTTAAAAATTAATCAAAAAACGCTTCAAATAGTCTAAAAATCTAAAAAAACAATAAATGATTAGCCGTAACAAAAGATAAAACCGTTAAAAAAATTGACTTTTCATCCAGTTAACGCCCCCCGTCACCTTTGAGAAGAGTAAAAACAGTAAAACGGAATAAAATAAAACCGACCAGTTGTTCTTACTCAAATTAATGTTCAATTAGTAGTTATAGACGGTGTTCGACGACGCGGTGAAGTTAAGTAGTTCGATAAGTTAGTGTGAAAGCTCGCGGTTACTACGAAAAACCGCATCGACAGCGAGCTGTATACTGACCGACTTTACCGCGGTATAGGTACTTAAAGAATCGTTAAATGTTTTCGAAGAAAGACGTTAAGGAAACGTATGTCTACGGTTAATACGAGTTAGAAGTTGAGTTCCGATCCCGCGAGGTATTATTAAATTGTTTCTGCAAACGTGAGTGCGATTAAAGTATTAAACCGCACGAAAAAAACACAGACGGTTGTAGAAATTTACAAAAAGATCATTTTTTTTTTTTTTTTATAAATAACCGTTAATATTGTACGTATCCTGCAGCAGTGATGATTAATGATTATAAAAAAAAAAAAAATCCGGAAAAATAATAAATTTAGAAGAAAACTTATAGATACCTTTTTTATAGACAATTACTATACCTACAAATTATATTCTGTTAATTTTTATCAAAAACTTCTTAGTTTTTGAGATAAACAGAAAAAACTAAAAAACTACCCTCGGGGTCTGATTTTCAACTCTCTTGGGGGTCGTCTTAGGGTTGATGAATTTTGCTCAAATTTCGTAGAACTAATTTTTAACATCATTGTAACAAGTTAGGGGGTTGGGACGGTTAAAATTAAAAAATTAATTATTAAGGGCCACCCTAGTAGACACATTTTTAACTGTATGAAAAAATAATAAAATATAAACACCGTTGTAAGACCACTAGCTTGCTCGGTGACGCTCAGAATTTAAAAAAAATACAAAATATATTGAACCGATACTGTTAAAACGTGATTTTTTTTTAACTTTTCGTTTTACTGCAGACCGAAAGTGAACTAAGACGTCATAACTCTAGAGCCATCTGTTCGTATGAATATATAATAGACGAAAAAATCGTTTTTTCCCTCTAGACGGCTCGTGGCGTGTACACCTATTGAAAAATAAATATTTTAAAACAACAATTTATTGTATCATTGTGTTTGTTTTTTTTTTTTTGCGGGGCTTTCGTCGAGCCTATATTCATCGTTCTCGAAGTAGGTATGTTAGAAATCGCTGGTGCTTGTTATTGTATTGATAACGGTTTTCAAAACACTTTCAATGAAACATATCGATAATACAGCCGGTACCTACTTAAACTTTAAAAATTTTCAAGAATTTTCACGCTACGCAGATTTTATCGCGATTATTACTTCGGGACTCGTAAAGATTATGATTTTTTGTCGTTCATTTACAAGTTTTAATCGAATGACAGCAACGTCGTGTTATTATTATGATTGTAATGTTGCACCGTTTTCCGTACAGAATGCGTAAACTTTTGTGAAATAAACGCCGATGTAACAAAATGATTTTTCTACATAATATTATGACGAGTTAAAAGTTTAGTTATTCTGAGACGTATCCATCTACGCGTATACACTCGTATATATAGTTACCATGAGAACCCGATACCGATATTGTTGACGCGAAAACTCGTTTCGGTGAAAAATAAAAGCCAAGTACGAAAAAAAAATGAACGAATTATAAAATATTAATAAACGTATAATTAATATACTTTTACTTTGCGATTCTTCCGTACCTGCATCGTATTATATACATAATACAGGACGAGTGAACGCCGCGTTATTATTAATTAATTTTTTCCTCGGTAATAACTTTTAAAACAACGGCAGTTTTGCCGGTGTTTAAGAATTTATGTACATTACCTTGTTAAAAGTGCGTTCTGTTTATACACGTTTCCCCACGTCTTCACGCCAACGTGCCAAAAAATATAAACTTCCGTTCATCTCTCGCGTAATACAATAACCTACTATGCTGCCGACTACTCGAATATCTGATGAAAACTTGTACGTTTAAACGTGTTTTACACTTTACGACCTAACTCTAGACAAAACGCAAAGTTACTCCCGAGTTTTAAAAGCTAACGAAATGTTGTACCCGTTTCTTCGTCCGTGTAAAGTACGGTACGTACAAGGTTTGCGATCTGTTTGCGGCTCTTTCTCTTGGTTCGATTCTTATACACTACAACCACCCGAACGGAATGTTTTATACGGAAAGAACAACGTTATTTTCGCGATATTATACACGAGTTAATCATCAATCTGAACGATAAATCGTTGCCTTCGAAAATGCGGTTCTGAGCGAGCTCGCAGTTGTCTATACTGCGCGTCGTGGTATAAAAACATGTTTAACAAGCTTTTATCAAATCTGCGTCTTTCCTGTTTCAGTGTTACACGTAAAAGTTTGGTCCGATCTTCGTTCCGGATGATCAAAAAAATCCGAATCGACGTGTAAAACACACGTTGCCCGCAATTATTTGGCATGACAAACACACGGCCGCCCGGAATGACGAGTTCTACGACGAAATAACAACATGAAATCGGCTATAAACGAATGCGAACCGATTTTTTAAATTTTTTAACCACGTATGTAAATCTATGTTGTCTAGATCGTATCGAAGTTTCGAGACTTAAACATAAAAACTGGACGTTTTTTTATGGGACTGCGTAAAATTCAAAAATTTCCACAACTCCCTCGGACGCGATTGAAATCTATGGGAATTTCGGCGGTAAACCCTTTCTGATGACGCGCACGAATTTCAAGTCGAACGGAGCGAAAATTTCGACGTTTATTCGTTTTCGGCTCCAAGAATAAACCAAAAATGTAAAAAAAAAAAACGCTCAGAACAAAGTACCGTCTCTGATCGATTGTCCATGTTTTGAGAGGCATCTTACGTCACATTCGGAGCATTCTTTGGTGACTAGAAAAAGTGATCACAGAAAAAAAAACAACATCAATGTAATACGTATTATATTCTTCGCTGACGCTCAGAATCCAAAATCGACTTTTAAAATTTTTAAAACGAAAGTAATACGAGTGAACACGCGCGTTCTGCTATTGCCCAAAGCGTGACACACACAAAAATGGGTAAAAAATTAGTATCCCTCCGCAGGTTTCTCGTCCCTTGTTAATTTAGTTAGAGGTTCACGCGTTTGCATGTCCCTAACTGGGCCGCCGAAAAAATTCGAACCGCGTCCTGAAAAAATAAAAATTTATCTCGCACATTTCGAGCTGTTAAAAAATCGCATTTTTATTTATTTTCATTAATCGTACCTACGACAATAATATTGTATTTTGACGTGCTTTTTCGTGCGTGTCAAAATTTATTCGTCGATAGAACTGTACGATAGTTTTGTACCCACAGAATGTATAGATGTGTTATACATTTAATCAACGATATAAAATGCATTTTCTTGTGCTCATCTGAAAATCCGCCAAAGTGTCCCATTGTGTCGACGACCGTAATGTTTTTTCGGGTGAGTAATACGATATGTTATTCGATCAAATAATTTCGTGACTTTTTTTCCGCGTTATCGGTTATATATGTGAAAAAAAAAACGAATTGACTGCGTATACAATGTTATTATAGTACTCGTAGCTCGCATATTTAGTATATTTATATATTTAGATAGTTTTCAAACTATTCCGGGCCCCCGCACTTGTTGTCGCTGTCGAGGACGATTTTGAGCGACGACGGGATGAAAAACCACCCCTCCCCCCCCCCCGCGATAGATGCGCCGACGGCCGAAAGAGCGCGACGCCGAGGGTGGGGACTTGTTGCGCGAACGCTGTCGAAGGGACGACGTCTGTATGTCATTATGCGTACGCGCGTTACGTATATATATATAGACGCGGACACGGAAGGGCTGTGTTCACTTCGCGCTGTGTCTCCGGTCGCGTCGAACTGGTCGCGCTTCGCACAGCAGGTAAGTGGTGCTGGCCTGTCTCGGTCGACTATTTTTTTTTTTCGTCTTTTTTTTTAGCAATTTTACGGTCTTTTTTTTTTGTTTTTTTAGATTCCGAGTGTAACGCGAAGACCCCGCGGTAATGTACAAAACACGATGTGTGGTAGACATTTTTGGGCGTCGGCGAAGGACGTATTGTTTTTTTTTGCAATCTTTTTTTTCTCTCTTCCAACACTTTTAAGGGGGTGCGAAGGAACGCTCGGATTTATCAACAACGAAAGAGTCATAAAAAAAATAGGTAGAATTTGAAACGGTCGAAATCTTTTTAATCTTTTCGACTTGATATTCGTGTATTATGTCGCCGATGAGCAGCTTACTGCCGTAATTTCAGTCGATATCGATCGTTTCTTGAGGGTGTTACGGGGAACTTTGAAACTTGTTATTTCACGGGAGATTCGATAACACCTCTAGCTTCTATGTTCGAGTCTCGAAAATTTTACAATGTGTGTGGTTAAAAAATTTCGAAAATTGGTTCAAAAAAATTTCGGTTTATAGCCGATTTCGTTATTTTGTCGTTAATTATTTCTTATGGGGGAGAGGGGGGGGGACAAATAATTACGAGGAACGTGTTTTTTACACATCTATTTAAATTGTTATGATCCGAAATAAAGACCGGACCAAGCAGAAACTTTTGCGTGATACTAAAATAGAAAAGAAACGGATTTGATAAAAGTTTTTTTATGTTGAACATGTTTTGACGTAACACTATAGACGATTGAGCTCGCTCAGAATCGTATTTTCGAAGGCGACGATTTATCGTCGTTTCCAGACACAGAATAATGCGTTTAAACTCCTAAACTAGCTGTGACTCACCCAAAGCTACTCCGTCAAACTGCCCACGCGACCCGGGGCGATCCCGGATTTTTCGATTATAACGTTCAAATTCGAATTTTCAAATTGAGTAACACCACGAGCAAATTTACACGTTTTATTTTTTTACTATTACACGCTGCGTCTTTAATGACGCTCCGATTTTTAACGTAAATACGTGTTAATAATTATAGGTATACACGAACGTCTAAAAAATTAAAAAGTTACGGCAAAAAAGCAAAAATTAAGGAAAAAACGTTAAAAATCGCGGTAAACGTGTTTTCGCGGTACAATCGATTCAGAGTCAACCGTGTATCTAATAATGGATAACCCGCGCGAAACCGACAAATTTCAAAGTTCTGTTAACCGTTCAAACTTCAAATATCGTAACAGCTGTTCGTCGAAGTTTTACGACTCGTTTGTCGGATGTTACCTATAACAAAAATATCATAATATACGGTGACAGTTCGACACGAGCGTGTTAATGATATTGCATACTTACGAGATCGATTAATCTTTAAATCAAATTTCGTACGAATCCGGAACGTTTACGATAATTTTATACAGTGTTGGAGTCGCAAAAATATCATTAAAATTTTGTGCTCGTATATTACGTGACAGTATTAATGCTCGTTTACGTTGGTTGCCAGTGTTATATCGCTTCTCGATCGATACCTAATAATAATAATATAATGAAATTGACACGTTTTTCGTTTTTCTTCTTCTTCTTCTAAATTACCACGGCGAATTTACGACAAAATTTGTACTTATTTATTTATTTAAAACGCGTACTCGAATTTACGCGTCGACTGCTTTTCGACGAACCGCGCCACTTTTAGACGAAATCCTTAATTCGTCGAAATCTTCGTTATTCTCATAACTCGTGTTGTTCGTTTCGTTTATTTACTTACCGGCTTCTAGTCGTTGAGCGTGTTTAAACTACGTCGGTTACGATTCCCCGCGTTTATAAAACAACAACTACGCGAACAAATAATTGTATTTTACGAAAACAAAACAGCGCGAGTGCCTACTAAAATAACAAAAAACTGTCTAGACGCTTTCGTATTTTGATACAGCGGTAAAATGCAAACAGATGACTTATGGTTTTCAAGTGTTCCGGCCAAATTGTGGGGCGGGGGGGAAAAAATAAAAACATTTTTGTTTCCAAACGTTGATTTGGGCTGTACAAAAAAGGTAATTAATTACCGGTTCGTCGTTTATAAAGCCTAATATAAATAGATACCTGCTGATTTCGAAAACGTTTCAATAATGCGACTCTTACAATAGTCTGTCGTTTAAAAACGAGATCGAAGTGTGCTGTAAACGAAATAGTTACGACTGAGGACAATCGACCGTAAAAACGTGTTGAATCTTGGCAAAACGACGCTGTACAGGGATTATTCCGTCGCTATCGGGTGGTTATTTCGCGCATAAACTATAGTAAAAATCGTTTCGTTACGCCGCAAATAAAAACGTCTGCAGAAAAGTGCGAGAAAGTATTTTTTTTTTCCGTTGTCACCCTAAAAACGCGACCATTCGTCAACAAAATAACGAATTTTTCGATTGAATCGTTTTTTTTTTTTCGTGCCTGTTTAATATCAATTGCTTAAAACACACTATACGTGGGTATCGCCGTAAAAAAATTACCAAAACTTTGCGAGACAAAACTATACATATATACATTCCGTTTTTACCGCGGTTCTCGTTGAAGTTTGTAACAAAATATTTTTCGGTCGCTCGTATAATATTATCCCGCGACGAAAAACAAACAAAAAACGATAAAAAAAAAGTTTATATATCATGTTGTACGATGATTTAATCGGACAAATTCGACTTTTCGTTCGGATATTTTAAACTGCGAACTCGTATATAATTACAATACGTATACGGACGGATCGGGTCGCAGGTGTCGTTTGATTTCGTCGAAAAAAGCAATTTCCAACGACAGTTATATTATTGTATATTAGTATACACGACAATTCACGTAAGATTATGTTGAAGTATTTTTTTTTAACTCGGAAAGTAACAGCTTATTGTTAAACCCGAATTTTTTTTAAGTGTCTCACGTTTTCTAAAGTCACTCCTACGTTTCGCGTTTCAGTAAAATATTTGGAAAAATTAACCGATACAAAAATAATTAGTTACGCTCCGCGCGATGTGAATTCATATAACGAGATAATCGAAAATAACGATAATAATTCAACAAGATATTTTTCGAATAAAAAAAATGCCAATTTAAGTGCGATATAGTTGAAAGAAAAAAAAAAACCGAATCTTCGATGTTTTTCGCGATGCATTATTTTAATGTCCATATAAACGTGTCAAAATTAGTGTTAAAATCCGTATCGGCTTTATACTGTATAAAACGACAGTGAATTTTTTGTAAGGAAAATTTAAATCTGATTATCGGTTGTCTTAACGCGCACGCCGTCGAGACGTATAAAATCCATTACTTTATTCGCACAAATTTTGCATTTTATACTACAATGCGATAAAACATAATAGTCGGAAGAAATGCGCATTATTCAATGCGATTAATTCGATAAATAGGTAATCGAATTTTGAAACGTTTGAAAGTTTCACCGCGAATGTTTCGCGTAATATTCGTTATTATTGTTTATACGATTCGCCGAGTGAAAATCGTCGTCACTCGAACAATACCTACGAACGAATTAGGCATAAAAAAAATAACAACGTCTTCGTTAAACGAATCGTTTCTATTGTTTCGAAGAGCGAATAGTTATTATAGTTACGCTTGTAAACCGATCTTTAGTACTACTTAAGGATGAAATATTTTTTGTGATTTCAGAATCTTTTACTGTTGAAGGTTCAAAACAAACGCGTCGAACCGTCAGTTATTTTGAGCTTTCCTTCAAAAACGAGCACTGAACTTTACGACCGTGCCTGTATTTCATGCTTTGTTCGGTGTTTTTTACATTTACAGAGAATAATTGAAATTTCGAACCTATCTATTTTTGTATACTTACGTCCGGTAACTCTCGCTGATTCTCGTCTACGCGAGATTTTAGATTAGGTTTTTATCGTATAATCGTCGTTTCGGCAACGCGTAAACCAGCTGTTGGTACGAGGAGAAAGGACCGTTTGAGAATGAAAAACGGTGAAAAAATTTCCGACAATTATTAAAACAAATCACCCGCGATACACGTACGTACTTTTGGTATGTTTTATATATTTTTTTCGCTCGGTAAAAAGATAATATCTGTTACACGTATTGTAACGGACGATCGAAACTCGTCCTTTAACAATATTACTAAACGAGTATATAGTTTCGAGTGGTTTCGCGTGAGGTTATCTCCGCGACTTTCGGTAAATATTGTGTTACTTTTGAACAACGTACACTATTATTATTGGGTGTGTTTCCGATACAAATATTATTGTTGTTGTTGTTGTTGTTGTTGTTTCGGTGTTACGTACCTCACAGACTTCCGCTGGTTATAAGTAGTTATCTATTATTTTTACTATGCTTCTGGGTACGCTAGATTTTGCCGTCGAGAGAGGCAAAATTAAATAATACCGATTAATATCGCGCATACCTACTGATCAAAAATAAAAGTCTTACAGTGGCGTCATCGGGGCGTCATTTTTTTCGAGAGCCATCGGGTACCAAATACAGTTCAAGTCTACGATCTATATAATTGTTTCGCTTTCGTTTTTACCGTCAACAACTTTCCGAAGGAACGCTCCGATTTTCAAAGTCAGTGACTTTTCCAAAAAGGTTTATGGACTCCGGCGGTACTTTTTGTTCGAAGTTTTTTTTTTTTTTTGAAATTTTGCTCGCTTTTTAAATTTCACCAAAAAAAAAAAAACGAGAATTTTACGGCAAAAATTTGAAATGTTTGTTATGACGTTTTCGGAGTGCTCCAATCGTTACGTAGAATACCTCAAAAGAGTTGGTGGGATCTTGGCACCTATATGCGTTACTACATATACTGGTAAAATTAAAAAGTTTTTAGGGTTTTAAATTGTACGCGTTGTTGGGAATAATCGAATTTTACGAATAATGATTTTCTTACTAATCACAATACAGGTGTATACTGACGTTCGCACGAATTTGTCGATTGAAACCCGCAACGATAACGTGTACAGCGAATGCTCAATAATACCAAATCCAGAGCAGGAAATACAATAATCGTCGTGATAAATTCTCGAACACATAATTGACAATTGTTCGGACGTACCTACATAACATCCGAACGTTAATATTGTTGCACGATTAGCCCGGGGGCGTAACGGTTAACGATTTCGACCACTGTGACGAGACGATGATAAAAAGAGAAATTTAGTCCGATACTATAATGATAGAAAAAATTCGTTTGAAAATATTAATCGTGTTTGGTGATTTATCGTTATTTATTTTTCAACCTATAACCAATAACAACGATTTCTTCTTATACATCGCACTAAAATTACGCGGGCTGTTTAATACAGTAACTTCGTAACACGATCACGAATGACGATCGTTCATTGGGAATAAAATGCGCAACTGAAACGCGGCTGTGGCGAAGCTAATTCGGTAATACGCCGAAAGCATTCGAGTGTCACGATCCGTCTTTTGGTACAGTTAAGGTGTATCACGTCTGTGTGGACTCGAAACTAACAGAGTTGACGTGTAAGAAAATAGTTGAAGCTTTTGAGACGTGCGCTAAGAATAATTCCACGGACAGATCTGATTTAGTAATGACGGACGGGGCCGACAATAAAATATCGGAATTATACAATTATATGGGACGTGAAACGAGGAATAATCAAAATACTCCGGGGTATATCACAAAGAAAAAGAAAACGAAGCCGGAGAAGAAGTCAAATGATGAATCTTCATGACTGCGGATATGGCGAAAAAATGATTTATTTCGAGCATCGCTTGACGGGAACATGGAAGACAACGCCCGCGAAACGGGTAGGAACTTAAAGCAGGAAACTGTAATTCGTGATTCGGGTTGGTTTTTTTCCTATTTTTTATACGTAAATTCCACCAATACGTCTGAAGACCGTCGCAGAGGTGTATAATTAAAATTATAAAAATTATTTTTTTATCCAGTGCGCATTGTGAACGCGTTGTATAATTGGCGTCGTTTCAAGAACGACACGTCAATCCTCCTTGATTTTCTCGTGGAAGTTGGAAAAAAGAAAGAAAAAAGACGTTTCTCAGACGTGTGTGCGATACGTAGGTAATAATATAATTATAGGTTATTCGATACACACACGCGTAGGTCGGACACGTGTCTCGCACGAAAGTTTTGGACTTAATAAAAAAGTATTAGACGTTAGAGCGATACGTTCGTTTTTAAAAAGAAAATACTTTTTTCTCGTTCAATGTTTTACGCGTGACCGTGAATCGTGACCGAATCGAAAGTCCGCGAAGCATGATTTTTTTTAAATTTTACGCGAACACAAGCTTTAACGACCACCAGAATTATTACGATCAGTATTAATTGTCTGGATGATAATTTTAATACATACATTTTTTCATCAAAACAACAGCTCCGAACGGATATATTATGTTATAAATTCGCGAACCGTACTGACTGGTAAACGTATTTTACCAAAATAATTATATTTCATACTCGGTTTCAAAGTTGTGACGTGGCCACTCTTGAAGCACCTAGGTGCTTCGAGTGTATTTTGTTCAAATTAATTTTTTTATACGTTCGTGAAACTCATTCGAGCCTAGATTATTTTTCGGGAAATTATCTGCCGTACCCAGGTACAATTTTTTAAAAATAGCAAATAAAAAATACGTCTGAAACGATCGCATAATATGCGAATTATTAAACGCATAATATTTTTATTACTGGCGCTAGCTGAGGTCGTGTTGTCGTAAAACTATACGATATTTCGCCTTCTCGGTAATCGCATTTAGACAGTAAACAATAATAATTTTATAAGACGACTCGCAAAAGTCTCCAGAAACCACATGGCGGTTAATTCGTTTCGTGATAATGGGCCTCTTCTGTTAATTAGATGAGCAGATATTACTGTCGAGTATGGCAGAGTGAACAATTCCATATTTTAATGTTAATATCGCGACGAAAACAGTACGTACCGCGTGGAAATTTAATAAATTATTTCCACAAGTAAACAAAACGTTTTTGGTTTTACGTTTTTTTATCGCGACCGTTATTGATTATAGACTTTAATTTTTAGATTCTAAGCGACGAACGTACATTGTTTTTACAATGATGTTTTTTTTTTTTCCGTCAACAACTTTTCGTATGAAAGGAATTCTCCGATTTTCAGTGACTTTTCTAAATGTTGTGTGGACTCCGGCGATACTTTGTTTGAAGCTTTTTTTTTTTTGAATTCAGCTTACTTTTTGAGTGTTAAACCAAAAAAAAGTTTGAAATTTTCAGGTTTGTAAAATAACGTTTTTGGGTGGAAGGAGCGCTCCAATCGTTGGTACATTGAATACGGCATAAAATTTAGGATTTCGACTATGAGTTTTATTCTATTTGAAGAGTTTTTTATGATGTATCGATTATTTTCCGCGTTATGGGCCGAAAACGACGAAAATGGTGGAATCCGCGGCCTTCAGAACGGCCGTACCTTTTAAACCGTAGCGATAAAAAATTATTCAATGTCGATTTGAAAATTTAACATATACTAAATTAATTTGACGCGTTATAAAAGACACGGAAAAAAGTTTTTGCTAGGTACAATACTCTAATTTTTTTTTTTTACGCACGTAAAACAGGAGTGATCGTTTTTATTTTTACCCAGATACTTGATCAGAATCGTTTTTTTTTTCAAATGCGATGGTTTATCGTTGCCTTCAGGTACTACGCATAATACGTTTGAACCGCTGCAACTTTGAAACCTGCAATGATCCACCCAAAGCGTATATAGTCGTTACTGCACCTTTACCGTGGTTTTTTTTTCAAAACTGTAAGTACTAAAAAATATCCTTACATTATATGATACTGAAGGTTTTCACTTGCATCGACAGGAAACTTGAGGTATAAAATCGTTATTTTTTCGGCGTCTGATGCAAGCTGGGTTCAAAGCGCTCAAACGGTTTTTAAATATTATCACCTCGTCGTGGAATACATAATGTACAAACAAAATACGTCTTGTCTAAAAATTCTGTGCACTCGAACAAAGTCTGGCGATCTCTTATTCGGAACACTCGAGCGATTTCTCGCGTCTCGAAAACACTTTTTAATTAAAAGCAAAAGGATAGGAAAAAACCGCAACGTCGTCCGCGAGTGAAATTTAATTTATTTATCCTCGTCGAGTGCTGCACCAGCATTCCGCGCGCGCGTTAAACAAAATGTCTTCAATATCGGCCTATTATAAATTCATTAATCTCAAAACTTTGTACCGAGACCTAATGTGAAACGTTGTAATATTAAAACGTTAAGATATTATGGAGGAAAAAAAAAAACTTTGTTCGCCGCGTTCTTTCGGCGATCGATACGAAGACGGTTACAGCAATATGTTCGTTCGCGAAGATCGTCGAATTTCCAAAATATTCACGGTGCTTTAACGAGTACATTTTACGGCTATTTCGCGTGTCAAAATCGCAATAATATTACACACGATATACCACACTGAAACGTAACACCGGATATGTATCCTACGTATCGTGCGAGACGAAAAAAAAAAAGGAGACCGCAAAATGGCGCGCGATAATTGACGATATTATTCATTATAATGAAACGCGAACCGTGCTTTACACTCGATCAAAACAAAAAATAACGACCGTTTACAGTAACTCGTTATTAATCGAATGAGAGACTACTATATTATGTTTATCGACAAATATTTGGAGAAGATTGTGCAACTCTGATATTGTATTACATACGACGGCGTCGCAATAAAAATACCGGCAAAAATTACCTCCGAGTAGTTTTTTTTTTCCAATCTATAAAACTGTGAAAGTTTATGTTTTTCATTGAGAAAAAAACAACAAAATACGTTTACAAAGAAAATCTGTAAGTACGAAATTTCCAATAATCTTTTGTCCGTAACTGTTGTTCAAAGGCCCTTTTACTCCAATCGTGTCCAATCGGAACGGACACGTCTTCAGCTTTTTGTTGATTGTTAGCAACGACAGTTTTGAAAACGGGACGACCAAACGCGTGAAAAAATCCCCACAAAAAATGTTTCATTGTTCAAGTATAGTTTAAAAGAAAATTTACAAAAAAAAAACTGACATTTTGTCAGTGCGTTTTTGTGCCACGATTTCGAGAAAAACGCTTTTTACGCGATTCTTTCGTCGCTTTCCCGAAACAATGGTTCGCTGGGAACGAAAGAGTTTTTCGAAACGTGGAAAAACAAACCTAACCAGAGCACGCGCGTTTTTTCGTAATAACATAATATACGACAAATTGACAATACAGAATGTGCGAAGTGTTCCGCAGTGCTGTAGAGCCGCTATCTTTTATCGAATCGAACGGGAAAAATAACACAAATATTTAATACAATATCGTATACCTGGCACACAACAACTACTGCCTACCACGACGAATCGGAGAAACGAACGTTTTTGACGCGTATCAATAAGTAAAACACACGAGACGTTTTCTTCGCGTAAATATCTCGTCAAAAGTTTTAATTGCTATTTTGATTTCCCCAGGTGGTGGACCGCGGTTGACGGAGAGACCTCGGAAGTCGCACTTTAATAATTACGATTCGCAGAAGGTATACGCGTTTTGGTACGATTTTCCGTCTCCGTTATACGTACGTAGGAGCTAACACAAATCACGAAAATATATTACAAGAACGAAAGTGTTATTGAGTGTTATGTGCGGAATTCAACGGAACGCTATATAAATAAAAAAAAGTCGTGATCGCCTCCGGCAAAGTTTGACGGAGTAGCTTTGGGTGGATCACCGTTTTGTCGTAAGTCGTGGTTCAAACGTGTTCGATGATTTCTGAAAACGACAAATCGCAACGCACAGTCGACTTACACAGCTGCCAACAGTCGCCCAACACGCCCCGGGTATACACCCCGAGTTTAAAATTTAAACTCGAATAAAGTTATATCGCCATTGGCTAAGAATTGGAAATGTTTCTAACGACTTTTAATAACGTTCGTAAAAAAAAAAAACTTCAATAATCCGACTCGCCCCGCGCTCTGCCCAGCACGAAAACGGTTCGCCCGATATCTCTCCCTCGGGAAAAATACCGTGGAAGCCGCGTAGTTTTAAATCATCGATACGCCCGAGATTTATTTCCAGACGTCGAAAAATCGAACGACAAAGTAAATCGGATAAAAAAAAATCATTCGCGCAGAAATTTTCAAATAAATGTCGATGACGCGCACCACCGCCGCCGCCGCTCCCGTACTAACTGAAAACCTCTTAAAAAAGTCCGTTCTTTTTTTCCGCGGAATATAGACGAAACCAGATTTGTTTGTATCCGCGGTTTCGTTTCTCATCAAACGCCAGATCTAACGCGTCGTTTGCAAAACGTTTGCAAATATTTCGAAACATAATATCGTACTCGTATGTATGTAAACTTTGTTATTTTTCGTAAAATTCAAATATTTCCCGAGACTTTCGCGTTTTGAAATGTCGTTTCACGGAATTTTACAGCTCCATACCTATAATTGAACGTCTATCCATAAACAATTGTTGCACAAGCAATGACATGTACGATCGAAAACGTGACAATACTGTCCGACAGTTTGATACTGCAATTATACACCTAAACGACTTTTTCTCTCCCTTTTTTTTTTTGGAATTTATGAATCATCTCCGTAAAAGCTTTTGTCAACAGGATGATAATTCACCGCGGTCGTAAAGAGTGCTACGAGTTTGTACGTTTAATAATAATAACGATTAAAATGTACATTAATTTAGCTGCGTATTTTACGTTCTAATTACGCGTTGTAAAACGCCCAAAAAATACGTTGACGATATCGTTATACAACGTTGTTGTTATGATGTTCTCGAATATTTTAAGTTTCGGTAAACAAACCTATCGTTAGCGTTTACTCGATATTACAAAAAAAAACTTCTGTGGATCGTATTTTTAAGGAGCGTTTAAGTAAAATAACGAGTTTCCCGCGGCCATTTCGCGTGTATCATCGCGGCATCGAAATTCGCCATATGTGTCTATACGTATTTTTCTCGTGTTCCGCGCGTGCTGTTTCGACGATACTTTTTACGAACGAATACTATAATTCTGTAAATATATATAACAATACGATTTCGGTGTGTTGCTCATTAGGGCATTTTCGTGTACCTTATTCGGGCGAGAAGCAAGACGAAAATCGTTCGACACGAGTCCGTAATTTAGAAGTTGCTTTGACAAACTAAACTAATCAAATCAAAGATCTCGTTTTATATTGCGAATATTGTCAAAACAAAAAAAAACTTATACCAGTTCAAATTTTCTACATTTCACCCGCGAATATTATCTATAATCGTATCCATACAGACACAATAATATGAACCTATACGGATTGTGCGTATCTCACTATTAACACACACAACCTGTCGCCAATATAATGTAAGTGATGAACGATGTATTGTTTTATAATTTTTATTTCCACTAAAAAATAACGATTTTTTCAAGATTATCATTACGTGCTTTTCACGGAACAATCGAATTATTTTTCATCCATGATTACCCCCCGCGTTTATATTGGCGATTTCATATCGAAGCGCGGTCCGTGCGTCTATGCGCGGTTGTATCGAAATTCAATATAGTAAGATGTACGCGAAACGAACACGAATAACTAAAACAACTGTGCGAATCAATCGTTTTTACAGCCGATCGTTTTGACAATGAACACTTATAAATCCGTACGTTATACGCTTGCGAAGAAAAGTATGAGTTCATAGTTTTACGAAAACGGGTATAAGACGAGAGAAAACGTTCTGAGACGGACGCGTGTGGCCGAGGAGAGAAGAAGCAGTAAAAGCGGTTATGAAAATAAACGTTGGAGGAAAAAGGAGTAAGACCGAAGAAAAGATGGACTGATTGAAAACAAAAAAAAACATGACGGGTGTCAATGTGAACGATCGTGACAAGTGAAGAGGACAAGGGACGCTAAATAGTCGGGAGGAAAGTAAAAAAGAAGAAGAAGGAGATTTGTATGGAAATAATGATTTTTTTTTTTATAAAGCTCGCAGGTTTTGAGTACAAGTAACATAGTCTAATGCATTCAAATGAGGATATGTTGACGTGTACTTGTAAGCCGGCCGATGTACGGTGGAAATTTGAAATCGCGATTTAATATAGTTAATATAGGTCGATTTGCAGAAAACAAAACGGTAATGCCGCGCGTAAATCTCCGAAAACTTCAGGCTCTGCACAGTGCAGATATCGGGACGACGGCTCGCCGAAGCGAAACGTCAGACAGGATCGTTCAATAATATTATACGCGCAATGTACAATCGCGTCGGTAAAAAATCGCTTCGAAATCGTTCGATCACGAAACCAATTGGTTTGTCGGACGTATATATTGTTTCCATATACATACTTAAAGTCCGCTATCGTTCGTCGCAAACGTTGAGCCGTCTCAGTCGGTGGCGTTTCCGGGATTTTAGAAAACTGTTTGAACGATGTCGATTCTTTTTTTAAAGAAAAAAAAGCCACGTGTCAAAAACGACGTTACCTCCGGGGAGAATAGTTTTTATACAGTGTCTGGTATAAATAACTAAACACCTGCAACATCATAATCGCAACTTTATAAAACATAAAAACGAAACTAAGAGCCGTATAGTGCAGGGACGGTTCGACGACGGATTTTATAAAAAAAAATATTCCATTATTATTCAGCGTTTATTCCACGCATTCACCGTACGCCACAAATTAAAAAAAATCTCCATTGATCGATCAACGAATTTATAGAATGAAATCCCATGATATTTCTCGGCGGACAACGAGCTCAAACGTGCCCTGTTGTGTGTAATGATGGTTTTTGTTCGAAATTCGAGAGGATAAAAATTCAAGTTTACATCGGGTCTTAACAGCCGCGGGGGCATAAAACGAGGGTGAATTCTGAAATGACGAATCGACTTTATTATAAAGGCATCTCTCTTTTTTACGTCCGACCCGTATGTCGCTGAACAATTATTCGAAAAAACAAAAACTTAGACAAAACGTATTATGACACATTAATTGTTAAACTCGTCGTCAGATTACGATTTCGATTTAATCGAACGAACGCGGTTACTCCCTGGATACACCCGTGTGGAGATCATAAAACAGTAGATATAGGATTATCGAGTATAGATTTTGAATTCTCACTAAAGTCATTGTAAGAATCCGTTTTTCGAACACTTTTATGTAGGTACAACAACTCAAATCTATAAAATATAACATTGATTCAATAGAGACGATTTTAAAAACTGATGTACCCCGCAATCGGCAGGATTTTCTTCATTCATTATCCGGAAAATATATTAAAACGAGTATAGCGCAATTTTACGTAACATAAATACACGAGACAGGGTCCTACAGTGAAAATGGGTGATTTTTTTTTCAACTTTTTACATTTTTTCACACAAATGTTTGCACTTGTAAACAATATTACTATAAACATCGGATGAACATCGATATGATATGGTTTTCGTCGTAAATATATTCGTTGAATATATTATATTATGCATGTACGTACCAATGTATGCGTCATGAGATTATTCGTTACCGAGAAAAGTTCGGACGTTGAAAAACGTGTTTCCAGGAGGAGAAAACTTTGTCTTCCAAATCCCTTGACGGAATTAAAAAACTAATAGAAGGTTCGTTCGTACTTTTTTTTCTTTTCCCGTACGCGCGCTGATTACTTTTCGTCGTTCTCGTGTTTCGGACGAACAACGAGCACAACAGCTCAAATATCACTGCAAACTTTTACGAAAAAAATTTAAATGCGATGATAATAACAGTGACGACTGGTAACAACGACGAGATCTCCAACAGATTTCCAAGGTGTATTATAGTGGCTCGAAATTATTCACAACGGTTGTACAGTATACTACTTAATATAAATGTTGGTGTTTTTCTTTTTTTGTTGTAATTTTTTATGATTTTTTTTTCATCCGAAGTTTGCACGAAAATTTTTATCGAACCGTTTCATATCATTAATGAGTAATATGAATGCGACGATGCGATTAAACATCATTAATAATATCAATCTTATAATAATAATAATCAGCCTATTTTCGCAGATCCACCTCTAAAAACATATTACACTTGAATTCACGACGAAATCCTTTATTTTTATTCTGTACCTACTTTGGGGACGTCTTTAGTTTGGTTTTTCTTTAATCCGTCATTGCAGACTCGTACCAATGAATTAATAATATTGTGTCAAAAGTTTAGAAAATGTTTCAAAGTAGATACATAGGTACGCTTTAAACTTTTATTTCCGCGATCACATACTTTCCGTTTTCCGTCTTTCCGTTTCAGTAGTTTTTGAGTAAATTTATTTTGTATTTATTTTTTAAGTAGTTTTTGTGTAAAATTCAAAAAGAAAATTGTAAACTATTTATTTAGTATTCTATAATTGTCGCCCTTTTATGCTGTACGACTAGATTACGTATAATCATATCGCGATTTTGAACGGTTTAGTTTTTCGGTTCTATTCGATTTTCATTTATTAGCGATCATGGCAGCAACTGGTCCGTTACACATACTATAGGGTAAAAAACAGTATTTTTTTTTTTTTTTTAGAACTCTTCTAATTGGCTTTCAGTTTATATATTATCTAAATCGTTTTTTAATTTTTATATAGGTGAATTTATTACCGGTACACTAGTAAAGTACGTATTATTATATTCTGTACACGTAAATCGCACTATTATTTCGAAATTATTGGAACTCTCTCCTCGATTAAATTTACGTTATTGTACGGATACACACGGTCGAAGCTTATTGAGCACATTTTTTTTTTTTTCGTAAAACGTTTAAACGACGTATGATGATGCTACACGTGTCGTTCGTATCGAATCGTTTACGAAATGTTTAATATTTTTCCAAGCTCCCAATGATTTCGCCGTTCCCCGGCCGGTCGCGGTGACGTCGACGTTCGATTTTCTATCAAAAAGAAAATACCTTTACTTTCGAGTACTCGAAAAGAAGATTTTTACCAACGTACTCGGATTTAGACAATATTAAACCATCAACTGCCGTTTGAAGAATAAATATTGCGAAAAAGTGTAGATACCGATATACGGAGAGGAGATTTATTCAAAAGCGAAATGGAAAATCGTTTCGGATTCGCGTCGTCCAATATTATAATATTCGTTCGTTCGAATCCCGTTCAAAATTCATTTTTTGTGTTTCTCAATCGCATTTCACCGGTATAGGTAAACCGTTTGCGGTCTCTTTGCCTACGTACAGGAGTGCGAACTCTGGAACTCGAATGTTATATTTCGGTCTATATTTTCCACCAGAGTACCTCCGAAAGATTGGGAATTTCGCGCTTGGAGGGTACGCTGAAAATTAGATTTTTTGAAATTGTTTTCCAATTACTTTTCACCGTTTGCGCCAACCAAAGAACGCCAAAAACACAGTTCTCATATAGTCCTACTGATCCTATCTCGCGAAAAACGCTGCACATTTTTTCCGATTCGATCGATTTTCGCGATAGTCTTGGACGAATTGCGTGATCGGTTTACAGTTACCGGAGGAAACAGCGACGAAAACCTTCGCCACCCGTTGATTCTAACGAGAGATTCGAACAATTTTGCCGTTGAAATTCATGATGAACTGCGAAAAACGATCCGGAACAACGATGAAAACCGAAAATATAATCAATATACGGTCAGCGTTGTAATAAACGCATTTGAAACGCGCGTCTTCTCGAAACGTAACAGTACACGAATAATAAACTATCATTGAGCGTATTAACTTTTGCTGTATTTTAACTTTTCAAATTTTTTTCGGAATAATTAACGAATTTAAGACTTTTGAAAACATTCCGCGAATAATCTCGTTTTTCGTGCGCGACACTTTTAGAGAGGAAAAAAACATTTCGTTTTTGCATTTCTCCCTCAAAAAAATCGGCGGCAAACTTCAAAATCGATTTCAGAATAATATTGAATGATATTTTCAACAAATACGCCTAGCAAATACAAAAAAAAAAAACACTGCGAAAATCTCGTTTATCGCTATTTAAACGTACCAATATCCGGATCGCGCTTTTCAAACGATGCAAAAACAATAGAATTGTTCTTAGTGAAATTATATGACGTGTGGTTCACTATAATAATATTCCGTGGACGGAACCCGAACGTCGTTGAAACAACAAAAACATTGTATACATATTATAACCGCACAAACGCGATATGCGCATAAATTTTGAAAAATAGGTCAAAATCTTTTTACGTATTAATTTGAGAGTACAATATAATTCCACGTCGACACATCGATTATCACTCATTTGGTTTTTACTTTCCGTAAAGCGTCATATTTTGTTTGAGAATCATGAAAACTTGTTTATTAATATACTCGCGCGGTACCGATTCGACAATATTTACTTGTATTATCGTACTGTTGTTCAAAAACGAAACCGACGGTTTCTTAAAAAACATTTTTCGTTTTGAAACAAACGCACGTATTTTTCCCCCGAGTCGTACTCGAAGTTCAAAGTGTTCTGCTAAAACTTATCGGCGACTGCTGTTACGCGTTGAATGAAAATATCGAAATATTTCGCGATGTATAGTGCGAGCGAACGAATTATTATGATAGCCGAACACTAGAGCTGCTCTATATAAAAAAATGCATTCGCACAAAACATAAAAACTATCTAAAAATAAAAAAAATGTTTTCCTAAAAAAGACAAAAATAGAAGGAGTGGCGATTTTTTTTTTTTTCAAATATACCGATAAGTTCACAATAAATTATGAATCACAATATAGTTATATTATAGTCTCCGAAATCAGCACTCTATGTGAAATCGTTTAACATTCAAAGTAAACAAATCTGAACGAAAACTCAGTTTTCACTGTGTACTGGCTGCAGATGCCGTTAAAACGCGTGAAATTACCACGAAACGCACAAAAAATGATCTAAAATTGCAATTTTGGAACTTGCGCGGGATCGTCAGAAACGAATTTTGTACTTAAAAAAAATTACGTTTTAAAAATCAAAAGAAACAGTATTGCAAAATCTTATAAAATCTGATCCCTAACAGTTACGGTTGATTTGTGACGAACAAAAGTCGACCGGAAAAACGTTAGCAAATAAAAAAACCATATAAACAACACGATTTTTTCGTGTGACTCAACGCGCGTTTCATTTATTAGAAAAAAAAATTTGTTCAGCTCTACCTACGCGTCTTTCGAACAAAGTTCGGGTCTTTAGACAAATTTCAGGAAATCGTGGAAAACATAGGTAATGTCTTTAATCCTCGCTTAAAACTTTCTTCGATGTAAATACGTTCAAAACCCACCGTTCTGGACCGGGACGTTTACATACATGCACAGAAAATACTAAGTTTTTTTTTGTACCCTAGTGTGGGGCGAGTTGACGATGTTGAAGTTAAACTAAGGCTTATAAGTGCTCTTGAAGTGTCGCGGATTAAAAATTGTTGAAAATTTTTACGGACATTTTCGCAAAAGTCATTAGAAACGTTCTATGTTAATTTAAACGTTTATTTCTTAGTCAATAAAAAATTATTTAATCCCGTCGCCGGAGCGAGTTGACATTTGTAAGCTGCAGCAAGTTGACAACAACTATTAATTATATTTTTAAGCTAACGCGAAACGTTTTGCATGACTTTAGAGGATTTCTGTACACAATTTTTCGTAATTTTGAAGAGTTATGCGCAGTTAAATGTTAATTACGTCAATCTGCCCCAGTTTCCGCTATAAACATTTAAAATTAATGGTTTTAAAAACAAAAAATAGAAAGGGAACACCTCAAAAACATCCAAAAATTGTACAATCATTTGTTTAGTTGTTATAAATAGTTGGTTTATGAACTCATATCACCTAATCATCGTCATCATCATCTTCTAAAGGCAAGTGCCTTTTCGTTGTATCTGTCGGTCCCGGGCATGTTTTTTTAGTTGACTGCAGGATTCGTCTGACGTCTCGGAAGTATGAGGTCCTCGGTCTCGGTCTCTTTCCTTGAACTTTTCCTTCTGTTACCAATATATATTTGTTATAATAAAGTCGTTGTGCCCGATCAAGTGGGCCTGTTAACTTTAATTTTCTTCTCATTATGGTCTTCAGAATGGTTTTTTTTTTCCATATTTTATTGGTACTAGTTTGCTTCATTGGTTTTTCTTCCTATCCAGTTCGTTCTCGTCATCATCCTCCGCCAAATCCACATTACCATTGCTTCCGATCGTCCTCGCTCATACTTCCTCGGCGTCCTATTCTCACATCCATACAGTAAGATATAATCCAGATACAATAAATATGTTTTGATGAAATCCTTTAGGCATAGGCTATACCGCGTAGCGTACAGAAATTCAGGTTAGTTTGGGCACAAGGAATTATAATCATAATAATTATACAATAGGTCATCTAACTGGGCGCTCGGATGACGAAGTGCTCGCCGAGAGGCCGTTCGAAACGTTTGACACTCGATACGATTGCGAGCACCGCACACGGGGCCTCTCCAACACGAAAATTAATTACTTCTAAGCGAACGACATTATAACACGTATTATTACGATAATATTATACGGCATTGCGGATATCGCGTGGACTTAACGCGAGATCTTTTTCGCTTTGAACCGAAAAAGGTAAAATAATAATGACGAAAGAAGAAGCGACCGCCGAGAAGTCGAGGGGGAAAAACGAAACGCTCGTAACTCAATTATTTCCTCGACATATTATTACTCTTTTTCTTTCATTTTACGCACAGGAAGTGTTATTGAAGAAAACTCGAGAGTTTAAGAAGCGAAATCGCAAACAAGGATTCATAAGGTATTATATATAGGTACTCGCTTTACCGAGAACGTTTTTGAACGCGTATCATATTTTCGTAAAAACTCGTATATTTGAGTGATTTTTTTTTTCCACTTTATTCATTTTGTGAGAAGAATGTAAATTGTCAATTCTACGGTGGCGCGAGACGTATAAAATACGCGTGGGAGGATATGGGTTATACCTGCGCGTATCTCCCACAAGACTTCTTTTATACTGTACATAGTCTTTCATTGAGATTTTGAAAATGTTATTGATTCACCCTGCAGTATAGGGTGCTTTCAAATTCGTAAACAAATTTCAAAATTACAATTGACCGTTTGATAAGTTTTTTAGATGTTATTCGAAACGAATTCAGCGTTCTTAAAAATTATCCCGAAAACGTCACTATTCGTGTTATACGTCGACACCAGTAATGCACACAGTACAATATGTACGACACAAACTTGTTCGAATCGTTTTGGACTGCTGTCGTCGGAAAAACTTTACGCGTCAAAAAGTACACGTAGAGTAGTACTAAACGACCCTTAAATTTTCGAAACGATTGAATATTTTGTACAGCGACCGATTAAAATCGACCATTAAAACTTCACTATTTTATTAATTTTTTTTTTTGTATTTTATTCATTTTTCCTGATCTTCGAACGCAAAACTATACACCGTCGACACAGAGAGAGAAAAAACATTTTTTAACACGAAAAAAAATGGTTCGACGTAATCGCGCGTACTTAGACGGAGTCGATGACTTAGCGATACGTGTTTCGTATACACCGTATAAATAATATCTTTTCATTTTATTTATTTTTTTTCGTCAAAATTTTTCGGATAACAGCGGTTAACGGGACACGCGTGTCGAATATTAAGCGTTGACGCGTTTTACGTGGAAAAAAATAAACTAAATAAAAACGGCTGAATTTGATAAAATAAAACGCGTTCGAGCTAATTTATATATATATATATAATATTAAAGCCTGTCGAGGCATGAGAAAATGAAATTATCACCATCCCGAGTTGATGTCGCTACGCGAAGCACAACAACAAATTTGGCGTTTGATTTATTTACAAACTCCGTCGTACCGTGTGCTTTGAGATTATACGGTTACGCGCGATTCGACTTTTCTTTAAAAAGTAATTTTAAATAAAAAAGCGATCTTATAAAAGAAAAAAATTATACACCCGGGTACTTACTCCAAATACCACTTGTCACTGTCACTCGCGTAACGCAAATGGCTTTTTATCCTTTGGATCTTTTTCTCTCCTCCCCGTTGTTCGGTCCGTATAATAGCGTGTACAGATTATTAATTTTACAGTTCAGGTAGGTACAATATTATGTACGGACGAAACCGATTGCAAACTAAGCTATCCGAAATTGTATCGATCTGAGAAACTCTTGCCGCACATCACCTGTATAAACTTTTCGACGTATATAAAAAAAAAAAACAATTTCTTTACACAAAAAAGTGACCGGGAAAGATTTTAATACTATTATAACACTGTACCGCTAATTTACTCTTGCGAACGACTAAAAACTACAAAACGCGCTCCTGTCGTCAACACACGTTTCGAACGACCCGAAACTTGGCCGTCGAATCAAACGACTGTGAGAAATCAAAAATAATTAATAATATGCTGAAAACTGCAGTTTATGTATAATGTTATGTTCGAAATCAAACCGTTCGAAGACAGCGATGCGAGTTGTTTATCGAGAGGAAACAACTGAAACGGAGACTTCTGACCGTCAGAAGTATCCCAAAAAATAATCGTTTTAGTATGTCGTGTTATTTTCCCGTTGAGCTTAACTTTACTTATTAGTAACTTTACGTTTATAAACGTAAAATCGAAATTAGGGCGTACGCAAACCATTCGAAACTCGTATAAAATATTAATCGTTTGACTATTTCAAGTTCACGCATCATATCATATTTTATATTATTCGAACATATATGTGTACTATTTTCGGGCAATATTTTATGAGCGCCAAACGGTTTTCTTTATTTATAAAATTTTGTATTCCTCAATTTATGTTTAACGTTCTTAGTTTTATTTTTTTACTTTTTTTTGTGTTTCGGTTCAAAAGAAAACAATATCTTTTCTAAAATTTTTTTTTCTTACATTATTTTTTCACTTTTTAATCTAATATACATCATCTATAAATTTTATTCAAAAAGGAGCTCAATCCCCTATTATAGTCCCCCGTCGGAGCAACGTTTTCTGACTTAGCCGTATTTTCATCCTAAACAAAAATCCGCGAGCCGAATATCGGTAGGAATACGCGAAGTGGGTTAAACAAGCAGACGTATAGGAAAAAACCGTTGAAAAACACACGCGGATTCCGTTAAAACAAAATAATTTCTAGTTAGGTACGTGTATACTTTTTGACACACGACTTATAGTGTGGTCCGTAATGTTATATTTGAAAAAAAAAAAAATACTTTTATCGACCGTTTTGCAGCAAGCGAATTTTCTCTAATGAAAGGACAACGATTTTAAAAATCTGGATTCAACTTAATATACGTATCTATGTGTACGTAAATTTTGAATTCCTCAAAGCTCTCGAAAACAATCTCAAATTCAACAAACGATCGAAAAATTGTTTAAACTTTTCGCGGCTGCGTTTGGGTCAACGCCAAAAACAAACGTCGTAATACCGCAATCGGAACGAAATGCTTTTGATTTTTCAGTGCTCTACGTGTACAGCTGATTTTGCGGTGTTTTCGAAACGAGGCACAATAACGCATAAGTTTATACATACATTAATAATATATAAAAAAAAAAATATGTTTTTCGTGAATAATTATTTTTGTAGTTTTTAATATATACATATTACTATTGTTATTGCACACACGTCTCAAATGTTGGGTCCCGGATCATCGCGTGTGTTACAATATGAATATATATATTATTTCGAGAGCGCATTTTTCGTCCGGATAAAAAAAAGACGAATCCTCAGGTATAACCGCACACCCGCGTCACGGATATAATAACGACAAAAACCAGCGGTGACGTTTGCCTTTCTCGGGATTACACGATTTTAAACGGTATTTTATTATTTTGTTTTCGTGTTTTTTCCACACGCGTAACAGCTCTGTTGTTTCGTTTCGAGCGCGTTTTCGTCAAGTCGGATGTTTTAAATACGAATTTCAGTGAAATTCAGATCGCCGAATAGGCCAAAAACGGTTTTACAATAAAGTAATTACTACTGTCTACATTG
>CM029364.1:810119-912504 GCA_017140985.1 Hormaphis cornu | reverse complement strand
AATAACGCATAAGTTTATACATACATTAATAATATATAAAAAAAAAAATATGTTTTTCGTGAATAATTATTTTTGTAGTTTTTAATATATACATATTACTATTGTTATTGCACACACGTCTCAAATGTTGGGTCCCGGATCATCGCGTGTGTTACAATATGAATATATATATTATTTCGAGAGCGCATTTTTCGTCCGGATAAAAAAAAGACGAATCCTCAGGTATAACCGCACACCCGCGTCACGGATATAATAACGACAAAAACCAGCGGTGACGTTTGCCTTTCTCGGGATTACACGATTTTAAACGGTATTTTATTATTTTGTTTTCGTGTTTTTTCCACGCGTAACAGCTCTGTCGTTTCGTTTCGAGCGCGTTTTCGTCAAGTCGGATGTTTTAAATACGAATTTCAGTGAAATTCAGATCGCCAGAAAGGCCAAAAACGGTTTTACAATAAAGTAATTACTACTGTCTACATTGTCATATACGTGTTATTCCGTATTACCTATTGTGTCAGTGAGAATTTCGTATAGTTTCTCACCGACGCTATAAGGCTCAAGTTGGCGGTATTTAATTTTCTTTTTTCTTCTCGAAATAACTGAAAATCGACGAGATTCGCGTACGAATCTTTTCGGGAATATCTGATCTTAACTAAAAAAAATAGTTTATAAAAAATTAAACCACTTTAATGAGGTGATTTTTCGTCGACATAACTGTTAACTTGCACAGGCGAAACGCGAGTTGGTTTTTTCATAAAAATTAATCTTTGACTTGCACAGATTTAAGGCGTACAAACGTTTTACAGCCGTGCGAAACGTTCTGCCGCCACTCGACGGATGATTACGTTTCGCCGTAAACTCTCGATCGACATTAAAAACGTTTTTTACATCTTTTTTGTTAAATTGTTTCAACATATTATTTCTTAAGTCAACGCGAGATAAAATTCGGTTTTTGTGCACTGACTCACGGGATGTTTTCGTATACGAACCTGTACCATTTTTTTTTAAAAACAAGATAGTGCTGTTAACAGTGCGGTTTGCTTGACGTGGGAGAGTGGAAGAGTCACGCTCTATTATCTTTTTTATAAAATATTTTTGGATACTCGTCCATTCTTATTTGGTAAGTTAGACCCTCCAATTAAAGTGTAGACAAACGAAACATATTTTTTATTCAATCGCGCTTCCCTTGTGTGTTTTTTTTCAAGACGAGACCTTTTTTTTATTAATTTATTTCGAAACGAGTTTCAATAACCGTGCTCGCGCGTTAAAGGACTTTTGAGAAAAACGATTTTTCTAGAAAAACGTATTATTATATACATATATATTAGGCGGTTATTTCCCGGAAAAGCCGCACGATACTATTTTCATATGCCTCTTCCGTCGTCTACATTCGTCGTGAAACGAATTCGTGACGATATCGCGGCAGTATTATTTACTCAGTTTTTTTTTTTTCGATTTATTTCGCGTTTTGTGTCAACTCTGAAATAATAAACTCGGAGTTCGTTACAGGTGTTTTTTTCTTCTTCAAAAGTTATCGTTTTTTTGCGAGGAACATTTGAATACACTACTATATTGCTCGTCCGTCCATTCGCAGAATATAATATTTCGTTACGAACGATAGTTTTTGATTGATCTGTATAGAGAAACCGATCGTTGTATACAATAATTACTGTACGACTCGTTGAATGCGCGTATAGTCGCAGAATCTTTTCAACAAAAAAAACTCGCGGTTGAAACTAAATTTTATAATTTTTCAAAAAAAGACGAACAATCGCGAGTGGAGCGGCCTCCGTTAAATCGTTACACTATTTTTTTTTTACCGATATTGTTTAAATTTTTTTCACTCGCGCGAACCACCGTAGAAAAAAAAACATTTAACTGTCAAGTTTTTGACGTTTTTTTTTCTTCAGTCGCGAAAAACCACTTAGCACCGTATCGTTATAACGTTTATAGTCGTCGGACGTTTTACCGTGGTAGTCTTCGATAGTGAAATATATTGTAATAATTATTTACCTCAGTTCGAGCGAACGTGTAGGTGGTATACAGACGTACAACAACACATTTTTCCCGCACACACGTCGTACACTGTATATATTATATTTACTTACGAAAAAAAGCTATTTGCATGTTAAACGATTCGTTTTATTTTCGCGGGGCGTTATTCAAACGTGCTACGCACGCACGATAATAAAAAAAAAATGGAAAAAAAAAAGATTTTTTTAAATATTTTAATATTTTATGCGATGTCGTCCGCTAATACCGCCGATATTATACAACATCTACCGCCGTCCGGTGAATTTTAAGTGAATTATAATACTATTGTAATGTCGCGTTCGATGTGTATACACCGGAACTACGATTTTACACTCAAAAGTAAAAAGTTTCGTCAACAACGATTTCGACGCGGTTTAATCCCGAAATACCCTCTGCAGACCGCAGTGCGAGCGTAACATTTTATTACTCTAATAACGTATGCACGCGACGAGCGGGTAAAACTATCAATTTCGTTACGACGCTGATTCGCTGTCGGTGTCGTCTAAGAAAAATTTAGTAAAAATAATTGTTGGTAAACGCTTGTACAGGCATAGTTAGAGGACCACGTCGGAAATTTTTTGTTACTTTCCGTGTAAAATATTGAGAAAAAAATTTTTTTTTACTCGCGTTAGTAAACACGTCCATGGCAGTTCAACAAGCATACCTTTATTGTACGATATATTAATCGGTGCAGTAAAACATTCAACCAAAAATGAATATTTTAAATACAAAATATGGAAATTATTCGTTGTTTTTTTTTTTAAGCTCAAGTCGCCAAATTTATTCGACACGGTTTACGTTTTGAATGACACACATTATTGTTGAATGCTGAGAAAGTTTCCGATTACTTTTTTAACGAACACTGTACGTTCTGCGTAAAAACGAAAATAAAATTCAAAACTCGTTTCAAAATATTTTTGATTCGTATTGTTTACTTCGAACATTTTTTAAAATTAATCCCTGCAGGTAAGTTACGATGGTTAGGTCCAAGTATGAAATAATATTTTACAAGAGTCCGATTGAAAAGTAAGGTTTAAAATTGAGTTAGTCAGACAACGGAACGATTGTGTTCGCTCGACAACGTTTTAACAGTCACTATAATTACGTAGTCTTGTGAGAATATCATCTCCGATCGTTTGATAATTAATTTTTTTCCCCCGATCCGCAGCGATTAGTAAGTTCGATTAATAATCGAGTAAAAAAAAAAACTGTTAATTTAGCGGACGCGACGAGAGTGATGCACGTCAAACGGTTCCCGATGTGCGGGAACGCGGTGGTGCTGATGGCCTGGTCGCTGGCAACGGTCACCGCGGTTTTGGACTCGGCGAACGGACAGCGGTACTGGCCGGACGAACCGGACCGTTTTCCGCACGACAACGCGATGAAAAACTACGTTTTCAGAGGAGGCAACAAACACTTTGTCACTTCGATATTCCCGGGTACGCGCAGAATTGTTTGTGTGTTCTCGTATGAACGTTCGATCTGCTTTTCAAAGTAAAAAATAATAATGTTCAAGGGCCTTCGTCGCGCCGGAATTCACCACGACGCGAACGTCTCCGCGAACGCGGCTCCGATTTTCGTTTCGGAAAACCGGCGTTCTTCGTCGTGACGCACAATGTTTTTGAATTTTGCGAAAAAATCTCAAAGAAAATAGGTTAAACCGCGTGGTCGTAGATTGTGGGCGCTCATAGGGGTGGTTGGGGGAGGCTTAGTCCCCCGAAAATAGTATGTTAAAAGCCTTTTGTAAAAAAAAATAACAGACAGCCCACCAAAAACGTAATGGAATCTCCGCGTGTGCGCGGCGAAACGCGATGATTCCTAAACACTTTGTGGATCCCGAAATAATAATATATTATCCGCCGGACGGTATTACGATTATAATACATAACAAACCGACCGCGACGTGTTCGTGGGCCGTATTATAATATTATAATATCGTTTTTTTTTTTTTTAGTTTTAACTGCAGCCCCCAGCTGTGTAGTAAAATATCGTTTTACATCGTGATGTATAGGCACATTTTGAAATTTGAATAATAATCCGACGGAACAATTTGTTTTCCTTGCGGTCTTCCAGAAATGGACGCTCGAGGATTTCACGAATACGTTTTCGACGGACTGCAGCCAGACTTTCAGTGGCCGTCAATCAAGTTTAAAAGGAACTACTATCCGCAAGGGATCACGTCCCGAGGGTTCAGCGACGATATATTTCACCAGAGTTTCGGAATGTTTGAGCCTCTGAAAAGGTACGTGTTCACGACAACAGCGTTTTATCGCTGTTTTAAATGTTAACGCGTATATAATATAACGTACGCACATGGACATAAACAGTGTAAACCGAAATTTCACGTGCCGCGTAATATTTGGCGTAGGTACAGTCAGTTGAATCGAAAGAAAAGAACGAGAATGGATTTTAAACCGCGTCAGGTCCGTAAAGTATAGAGCTTTTATTTTTTTAATATTTATTTTTTTCGTCTTTGATTTCGAGTGCGACACGCCCGAAACGAAATTTCGGTTTTTGCACGTATACAACAACTCATAAGTACATTTTTTCTTTATACTCACGAGTACCCACGACGTTTCAATCGTAAGGTGTTTGGCAAACGTCCGTTGATTTATTTCTCTTACAAAACAATCGTATAAGTGTTACGACTCGTTACTTTTATTGATACGTCGCAACGGTACATCGAAACCTATTCGGTTAGGCGTGGTCTCAAAGACCGAAACCAAAACGAAGACAGAAGAACATTTTCATAGGCCATTTTCGGTTTTTCTAACCGAACAAATCAAAACGTACGTGATAGTACTTACAACTCTTGACGAGATCAATAGAAACCTGGCAATATCGGCTAGATGAGTTTAAAAACAATATTCGTCAACTTGGTCATGAGCGCACGTACGTTTCACGTTTTTGCCCGATCGATTCAATAATTACGTACATCGTAACTACGTTAATTATGGTAGTACATCGAACGAACGCGGAAACGTTACAATATTCAAACAAACGAACGGTTTTTTAATCTTAATTTTTTACGAAACATATTTTACAGTTTATTTATAAACTAATTCGGAGAAGTGTTTATTTTTAATGTCTGTACGTAGAATCAAACACGTGACAGAGCACGCGTTGACCGTCGATTAACCTACGACGTTAAACACGTTAGTTCAAGTTGTGTTTATTTTTTATCAAACTGGAAAACAATAGGTCAAACGATACACACACACACCGCAGGTAATATATTATAATAATAAAATAATTATTAAAAATCAACATCATTATGGTATTATCATTCTGAAAGTGAAACGAACGGAAAGTGTACGATTGCCGACAGTTTTTTCAAATTTTCGATAACCACACTATTTACTAGGCGACTCTTTTTAACTCGTTAAGTCGATTAAAATAACAAATAGTTTGATAAATTAAGATTTCACAAAAAAAAAAAAAGAAAAAATTAACTGAACTTTAAATCAAAATGATAATTTTTTCAAATAGTTGTTTTTATCTTTTCTTTTGAATCCTTTTTTTTTTTTTTAATATTTTTAATTATTACAGATAACCTAACTTCAACACGTAAAATTAGAAAAAAAAAAATCAACTTATTATTAAATAATTTGATTTTAACATTCAGCGAGTTAACGCCCAGCTTTGACTGTTTTACAAAAGCAATCGTGTAATGATTACGTATGGATCTACTCGTATACGGTTTAAAACGTTTTCATGGGATGATGCTCAATTTTTTTCGAGTTAGTGTTCAATGGTGCCATAGACAGATGTGAGCATTTACTACATTGTTGTCTTTGTAAAATTTCATCGGTCAAAACTTTTTGAATCGCAACAAAAATTGAATTTTCTTCTATAGGCAAACGTTTCTAAAACATTTTCGGGTATCGGTATTGATTCAAACAAAAATCCATTACCGATCGTCGCAATTAAAATGTATAAAACGCTGTACGATTGATTACTCGTTTATAGTTATAAGTTTATAGTCGGAACAATTTAATAAAATTTTATACACACAAACATTTAAAATGATACGTTTATTTATTGTTTCGTGAATAACCGATTTTCGTTTATAATTCCGAGGCGACAAAATACACGTTTTTTTTAGATAAATTAATAAACTGTTGATAAAAATTAATTTCAAAAGCAACGTTAAATTTTACACTAATTTTCATAAGCTACTGTGCATTTTCCTTGAACACTCTCGGCCGTAAATATTCTGCAGCAATTACATACATCGCATCATATTTTTATATTTTAAAACAACGCACTTTGGATCGCAAAACTGCATCGTTGCTGACGATGGAAAAATTGTACGTAACCTGTTGTCGAAAATATATCGCCGAAACGGTCGATCCGTGTGCTACTGATTCAAGGATGGGCGCGTTGATACGAGTTGAAAAATTAAGTGACGAGTAATTTGAATATTCATGAACTTTTCGCGTAACTAAATTCGTTTTTAATCAACTCAAAAATTTTAAATGCAGACTCACTTCTTCATTAATTAACTTGGAAATCAACGTTATTTATTTTTGAACCGTTTCGAATTAAACAACATAATAATTTCGAATAATCTATGACGAACAGACTGCATATGGCGTTGAAATAAGTACAAGACCAAAAGTTTTGATCTTTTTTTTTTCTTTCTCTTTTCGTCCGACCAAATCAGCTCAAGTTGTGTTAATTGTAATTCGTTTGTTTTACAAACAGTTCTTGGGAACCTATAACGAAAGTCCTGGGCCCAATATGACTTCTATACACGCGTGAAACTGAATATCGCGATCACTACACTCTATAATAATATAGAATACTATATAGATGAAAATTTTCAAAAACCGATATTATAGAAAAATCTACGAACAAAATTGATTTCGAACATTTTATACAGAAAACGGAAGCGCGTTAATTTTACTGTTGAACGATTCGAGAACGATCAGAAACGTTGAAAACGATTACTACGGAATTTCGAACGGGAATCGCGTGACGAACACAAAAAAAAAATACCAAAAGACTTAATTTTTATGATATTCAACCGCAAATTATGGTTTTATGGAATGTATTTTATATACAAACATACAAACACACATTTATTATGTCATCGTAGTGAAGCGATTAGCACCACCCCATCGTTGCATCGTTCAGAGTCGCAATAAATTTCCGTGAAAAACGTGGCGTTTCGTGAACGACATAGAAAAAAACGTTTTTTAGTAATTTTCCAACTTGAAACGACAAAAAACTGTACAGTGCAATTTTCAAAAATATCAAGTTACATAGGTACGTATTTTCAACCCTGTATTGAAATTTCAAAGTTCTCATGATTCAAAACTAAACTTTTTATGGAAGAAAAACCACGAAAAAATAACGAAGGAAATTCTCGAATAAACTTCAATGTTATACACTTAGCTGAAAAACGATTGAAATATTTTTAAATTAATTAAAAACCTGTATATCATCGATAATATAAACGTTGTGTAAAAGTTTTACGTCTGAAAAATCATTGCTACGGATATGTTACGACTATGAAATCCGATTAGATTTCGTCAAAATCGCCGTACTTTTTATCGGTTTTTTCGAAATCGTTTTTTTTTTCTCGGTTTTTCGGGCACGACTATTTTGAAATGTATCGACTGTTCAGATCGGAGCTATATGCGTTGCACAGACACGAAAGAAAAAAAACACACATCTTTGTATCTCTGTGAATTCAATAGCTTCCTCGCCAACGCTCAGAACATAAAAAAAAAAAAAAATGTCTATATTCACTTGACGTACACAAACAGTATATAGTTGAAAACAGATCTTGCAGTGTGTAGACGCCTACATTATACGTGCCATTATATTATTTATACACACAAAGTACGGTTAAGGAATTTTTCCGCAGAAATTCTCGTGTATTACGCGTACGTGGCCGATAAAACTGTTTCTACGTTTATTTTTTTTTTTTTGCCGTTCTAAAAAGAATAAAATAGTTCCTCGTAGGTGTATGGACTTCGCGATCGGACACGATTTCCGGTCCGCAAACGATTAAAATACCCGTATGATACGTCATTTATAAAAATAACGTGTAAATATTATTTCTGTAAAAATAACATTTAAAGTATTTCGTATCTAATACGTACATAGGCGTTCGCATACGAATCGACAGAATTCAACACTCGAATATAATTATTATTATGTATAGTTTGACATTCGATTTTGCGCGTACGCAAAAGCATAATAATTCGCCGCCCGTTGCACGTCAGACGTGAACATAATATACATACGTAGTGCTTGTATTATGTTTCAAAGCGGATTCCAAATGAAACGCGGTATGAAGCAAAACGGTTTAAATTTTTGTTTCGTTTCTAATAATATCATCGTTTTCTATATCCAGCGTTGGACCAAGAATAAAAAAAAATTGAAAAACGACAGGTGCGAGCGGAGCATTTTTTTGTGTTACGCAGTCGGGAGTGTTATGCGGAGACGTTTTGATGTTACGGTCTAAATAATTAGCGTCTTAATTAACGATTTTTGTGAGAAAAATTAAACCACCGCCAACGGGAATGCGGACGAGTTCAGTGTGCGACGTTTTATTCGATTCTGCAGTTTGTTCGAAACTGGACGAATTCGTGGCTTTATTCGTTCGCTTCAAAAGCATTCGACGTGTGAAAATGCCATGTTCACACGTCGTATGCTTTATACGAAAATGTCAGCGAATTCGAACGATTTTCGGAGAAGCTATTAAGGGTAAAAAAAAAAAAAAATGAAAGGAAAAAAACCGATTCGACCCCGATCGATAAATATTATAAAATTTAGATTTTATAACGGTTTCACAATCGAGAAGACATTTGACAATAATAGCGACACACCAGAGAAAACACCGAGAAAAAAAAACGGAGAAAAGGATTATTTGACTAAAATCGCGTATTTTTTGTGAAAACGTTTAATTTATTACAATATAATTTGTTAGTTTCAACGTCGTTTAAAATATCGTCCGATCTGTAGACCGTAGGCCACTGCAAGTATACCGTTCAATTCGTTTTGTATTTTGTTTGAATGACTCGAGCGTAGGCGAAAAACGTGTCAGTATAAAAGAGATGGGAACGATCAGTAAAATAATGCTCATGAACATTTTAATTAGCTAAGATAATTTTTGAAAGTTAAACACGTTTTGCTTCCTAGATCATAATACTAAAATCTGACGACACCGAAGTGAAAAAAGTCAAAGATTTTATAGAACAATAAAATTGATTTCGATTGCGTTTAATCTTTCCCAATGATATTGGTGAGTTATTAGTATTTTTGACTTTATATTGTTCGTGGATCGTTACTCAAAAACTAATCGAAATTCGAAAAAAAAACTCAATCAAAGCAATAGGTACCATCCAATCAGTCGATCACCACTAATTTGGTACAATAAAAAAGATTTTTGCTACTTCAATATGTGTTCTAAGAAGGGAAAAAAAACTACCAAGCTAATGCGTTTCACGCTGCGCTCAGAATCTAAAATTTAACTTAATCAATGTCAACAGAAAATTGTTTTTTTTTTTCAGCGAATCTCGGTTTCAGTAGATCACATTTGCGTCAAGTTTTTTTTTACTTTCCTGCCTGAGAGCGTTTCATAAATCGAAAGATTTGACGATTTCGCTAATCACTCGAACTTTTATCAAACGCAAACGTTCGTGACCTACATATTATCTTTACAATACGGTGTATCAACGGCGGTGGACTAATCAATAGGAATATTTAACAACGAAAAGGTTTTTATTTCTTCCACTCAAACACGACTGTGAACGCTCGAGGTCAGAAGTAGTAGACCGTCGGAAATTTTCACTTAATTCAAAAGATTATTTTCCTTTAAATACGGTTACGGTGATACTTAAAATACCATACTCATTATGTGTACCTACTTAAAACTGTACTTACTAATCATGGGTTGAGAAGAGTAAGCGAAAAGCTTCATTGAATTAAACAAGTTTCAATTGAATCATGTTAAGTTTACTAACATGAAAATATAATGGAATATTCGTGTAATTAATCGCTTTACCAGTTATTTTGTTCCAAACTTGTTTGTACTGATCGAAAACGCGCGAGTTGATTTAACACCGTTACTTTTAACGAACCAGTAAGAACGAAGGGAATGCGAGTGATTTTCAATTTACAACCGAAACTTCTGTATCATTTAAAATTTCGGATTCAGAAGAACTCGAATTTCAGTGAATATCGCGAACTGTTTTAAAAAACAATAAAAAAAACTAATCTCGAAACAGTTTTGTAACAATACGAAATTGACCGTTTTTCCTTACACTAAAAAACCCGCTAGCTATATTTACGTATTTTTTTTTTTGCTACTATTAATTAATGTTCCAACGGTGAAACGTTGTAATTGCAGTAGTTTCTTCAATAAACCTCCTCCAAGTAGTCTACAGAAACTACTATACACCCCATAACTAATACGTATTTTGCTCATAGTTTTTTTTTTTTCTATTAAAATAAAAGTATTTTACGAGTACGACGTAGTTCGCTTGAAACGCGCGAATATTACAAAATTAAAATATCACCGACTTGTCAAACATAATTCACTCAGTAAGTATAATGATTTTTGTACAGTTTTTCTAGAACACAAATTATTTATTTCGCGTACACGTCGATTCGCGTCACCGTAACGTAGTAATTTTACGTAACATACAGTCGGTTCCAAACTTTTAAACGAGTTATATCGATCGTTTCTCATAAAAAAAAAATTACGTGTTCGTTAAATCATTCGATTCAATTCGAATTTCGCGACACACGTCATCTCAAAACCTACGTGTGTGAACGCACTCGTGGCGTTTGACGCGTTTCGAGAATGGCTGCGCGTCCCTCGCTAAGAACACGCAAGTGTACACTTGTCACCAACACAAAACGTAAGGGCAGTTCGTGGGGCGAACGTTTTTTATACTTTTTCATGAAAAACACTGATTTTATCGCGGACGATACAATTTTCGTACGTTTTCTCCACGACGAACAATTGGTTTGTCAAGATTCGGGCATTTCAGATAGGCACTTTTCACGGAACCAGTCAAATTTCAATCGTTTTTCGTCCACGATCGCCCATCCACGTCTATTCTGGCGGTCCAAAGGCGCGCGTGTCTACGACATGATATTGTACAAGGTACCTAACTGCGTGACGAACGCTTTATATTATAAAGAACAATAAAAATAATAACTGTTATTACTGCGATGTGTTTGTGTATTTTATGTAACGGACCTATAGATTGGATTGCGAGTTGTTTGTTCGATTCGCTTGTGACCTACGCACATTGTACACATTCGCCGCACTATGCACCCGAACGAAATGCATTTTTTTCGCCTCGTTTCCTCGGGAGAAACTCTCGAGATAGTTTAAACTGCGCGTTCGTTTGGCCGAACGAAAAAAAAAAACGACGGTACAACAGAATGTAGAGGAAGTGACGTGTATAAGGACCAAACAAACCGCTTGTTACTATTGTTTTCACGTCGACCCATATTAATAACGAAAACTGAAGTGATAAGAAAACAGTGTTTTACCATAATAATAGCATTATAAACACAGAAAAGTGAAATTCACTGTATAATATAAGACTCGAGCGTCTGTCATGCACTACGATGTATATCGATGTCCGTCAAACGGTATTGTAGTAGTTGTTTTTAGTGTTTGGGGAGAGTAGTTGAAGTTGACGCGTAGGGTCGACCGCTCTCGAAGTGTCGGATTAAAACTGTTGAAATTTTTCGTTTTTCAAAGTCGTTTCAAACGCTTTGGCTTAAACGTTAGTCGATAAAAAATAATTTGAGTTTGAATTTTTAAGAAATTAGTCGACCATCACACCTGGTCCCGTGTACCCGGCTGACCATCTGGCAGCTGTAAGATGACGACGACTATGAATTATATTTTTAAGCTAACATAAAACGTTTCGCGATGGCTTTAGTGCGGATTTCTGTACACGGTTTTAGTGATTTCGGACCTATTTGGAAAGTCACGTATCCAATCGTAATACGTTTAGTGATACGACTATACGGTTTGGGAACTCATAAACACGATTGTTATTGTTGACTTTTAAATTTAGATTCGTCAACCTACGCCACTTTCGATGCCTAAAAACTTTCTCACCAGAACGATTACGACTCGGAAACATTTTCGAACGAATTCGTTGTTACGTGGACCGGTTTGCGCGTCTGGCGGTGAAGCGAAAACATTTCACTCGTTACAAAAGCCGTGCGTAAACACCGTTAATTTTTTGACGCGAAAATGAATTCGCAACACTTACTCACGCGGAATAGTATGTTGTAAAATGCTGCGACGGTTATATTTTTGTGCGTCTCAAGAACAAAAGCTGAAAAACGGGTGTATATGGTGGCGCATACAAAGGCCGCGAACGAACGCGTGTGTTGAGTTATGTTAATGACCTTAGCACGCGCAGAATTATACCATTATATACATTTAATGTTGTCCGCGTAGGTGTACAATTTTCGTCGTTGGAAACTCAACCGTGGCATTTTTTGTCAGAAAAAACCAATATTCGCATGATATTACGCATGCATTACGTGTTCTCGCTATGATACCCATTTAAGCAGCTTATAATACTGCGTTTGAAAAATAATTGTAAAAATAGCAAACCGATAGGTAATGTTTGATCCGCGCGTGCTTGAATTTGTTCGCGAACCGACGACGAGACCACGCCGTTTCTAGTTGATTAAGTCAACTAGAGTTGTTCCCAACCAAAGCTTAAAAAATTTTGACGATTTTGTCGATCTTTAAAATGGATCGATCTTCAGCTTTTACTTTTATCTACGGATTGATCGATAAATTTTGTTTGATCGTTTGCCGTGGTCGATACGGGAACGCACGATTCCAGTGGAACACATCCCACGAATCCCTCGGGATCTGCGGTTTCGGTAATTATCTAGACTGTCCGCATTGAGGTACAATCTTTCATTTTGTCCGTACATCTTCAGTTCAGTTTGGATAAATTTCAACTCGGATGATTAGATTTATAGTTGACTAGATAAGTAAATAAATTACGACGTATACGGCGGATATTGTAGAAGAAAATCGATTACAGAGATATCGTATTTGGCGTAGTCATGTTGAAATACTCGCATAACGATAAAATAATAACTCTGAAATTCACATGTAAAGACCAAGAAAATGTTCGTTAAATCAAGGTACCTCTTTGTCTTTCTCCCGAATTTTCGAGGTCGGTCAGCTACCTCTATATCTCCATTCGTCACGATCTCATTCGCATCTCCCCTACACACTAACAGCCCTCGTATAATTCTCAATTTTTTCCATCCTTGATTGGTCTTCCTCTACCTCCTTCAACGACCATTTTTATAACCGCTCTAACTGCTTCAGTTTCCTCTCTTCTCGTCACGTCACTGTCTGTTTGTTCTCGTCTCGTCCACAGTTCATGCAACGCCAACACTATGTTTTCCACATCCGTTTCTTGTTCTTTCGTCTCTTGTCGCTCCGCTCATCCGCACCGCTCTCCAAACTCTATTCAACACGATCGGTCACACCACAAATGACTTACCTTTCAGTCCCGATGGAATTTCTTTCACTTCTACTCGTCTTTGATATCGCTTTCCTCCGAGAGCCAGTCTCCGGCTCGCCCGGCCCACTATTGACTTTATCCAGATTTTCTCCGACCAGCGAACATCCGTCGTCTCGAATCTCTTTTCCAACTCAATCCGGAACTCTGCGGAGAACCGCAGTGCGCCTACACAACTCCCGCGCCTAGGTGCTCTGTTACTCCACACTTGACGCTAGCACGCGAGCACCTCGTTTGCACGGTTATCGATCCATAGATTTTCGCGACGACGTTTTCTTCATTGGCCACGTCAAAACGTGTCCCCCGGAACTCTGTCGTACTTTCCTAAATCTTCTTCTCCTCCGCCTTTTCCCTCCCTGCACATCTCTTGCTCGCGAAACAGTTCCTAAGCCGTAATGCGTCGCGTTCTCTTCCAGGTCCGCGACGAGGACGCCGCCGCAGCAGACAGCTCCGCCGGCCAACGGCCAACGTCTGCCGCGGCGACAGGCGTACAAGCGCCGTCCCGAGATGGACGCGAACGGATTCCACGGCGATTCGTTCACGGGCGGCCTGGACCGGTTCGACACGATGAAGCGTCGGCCCGAGATGGACGCGAACGGTTTCGAGGGCGACTCGTTCACCGGTTTCGGTCGGTTCGAGACCATGAAGAGGGCCGAGGACCGCGTTTGAGCGTATATATATATTACGTTATTATAATAAAAATATCAGCTAATTATTATTATTATTACTATTATATTATATTAATAAATAAACAGCCAAAGTGTTTTATCACCGTCGTCGTCATCATCATTATTATTATTATTATTATTGTTATCATCAAGGCTGGGGCAAGTTAACAGCTTTATTTGACCCGTTAAATTGGAAATTGGAAAACCCTAGAGTCGAGTTAAGGTTAAAACTTAATTTTTTTTCATCGTTTAAACGCATCGAAATGACAAAGAAACCAATCGACTTTGTTTAAAACGAAGATAATAGTTCGTTGCGTAATTCTCGTAGTTTTGTACCAAGTATGATTAGACGTATGACATTTTCTGTTTTTCGAAGAATCGCTCTGTGTCATGTCGCGTGGGTAGTTTGACGGGTTTTCGACTGCGCTTTGGGTGGACGGATGTAGGAAGTTGTGGTTCAAACGCATCATTTGATATCGGAACGCGATAATAAATCGTTGCCTTCGAAAATACGGTTCTGAGCGAGGTCAGTTTTCTAGAACACGCGTCCTGGTAAAAACAAACTTGACTATAAAAAACTTTTCGTATCTTTCCTGTTTTAGTATTACGTAAAAGTTTCACCGTGGTCCGATCTTTATTTCGGATGTTATGATCAAAAAAATCTAAATCGATGAACACGTACCCGTAATTATTTATCGTAAGAAATACACGGCCGCCCGGAACGACGAGTTTAACGATAAAATAACAAGGCGAAATAAACCGAAATTCCGTTTACATACGTAAAACTGTCTTGTTTAGATCGTATTAAAGTTTCGAGCCTTAAACATAAAAACTAGAGATTTCGTAGAATAATAATTGCGTAGAATTCGAAAATTTCAAAGTTCCAAAACTCCCTTCAAAATGATCAAAACCAGAAGTGTTACAATTGAAATTGAAATTTCAGCAGTAAACGCAATGCACCCTTCAAAATGACGTGTATAAATTTCAAGTCGAAATTTCAAAATTTTCAAAATTTTTGTTTTTGGCTCTTTACTCTAAAAATAATCAAAATTTCAAAAAACGCTTCATATGCAATACCATTTCCGATCAATTACCTATCTTTTGAGGTATCATACGTCAAAATCGGAGCATTCTTTCTACTAGAAAAAATGATCACAGAAAAAAAAAACATCATTGTAAAAACCATACATTCTTTGCTAACGCTCAGAATCTAAAAATAGCTTATTAAGATTACAAAAAAAATTAGTAAACTAACATTGACTTGACCTTTTAGTGTTAACGAGTTAATGCCCAGTCTTGATTATTATTTTTACTGTCAAAATTATTCGAATTATCATTGTTTTGATGAGGTCCGTTTCCGTGTGAAAACGCAACGCGTACACCTTTTTCGATATTATGCCAACCGATGCGAACAAACGAAAGAACGATTCCAAAACGTTGTTTTTTTGGCAATTTTTTGTCTCTATTTAATGAAACATTATTCCGAACTTCTCGCTTGTACACATCGAAACGGGCCTTTGTAATTCGATAAATTAATACGAAAATATACGTATTGTTTATTATGTAGAATTTTTTCCGCGTATTTGGATATTATGTACTCGTACGCGATTCGGAGGGACTGAAACCGGATCTCGGGACATTTTCCGAATTTTCGGAACCGATTCGATGCTTTTAGCTAAAAATATCGTCGAAACACTATAACCCGTGATTTTCGTTTCGAGTTGGGTATGGACTCTCCACATAATTTGTTTGTGTAATCTAAAAGAACCGATAATATTTGAACCAAATGGCTTAAAATTTTTCGACCCTGTCTGAACTCTGTAGATTCGATCGAATCGAAAAAACTAGAAACCTCCAAAAACGAAAAGGTTCCAGTCCCTGTACAATTTATACACTGCACGACGTGTACAATTTTACAGTAATATACGTACGCTTTACATACAAATATTTAGATACTAACTTACCTACTTTTATCATTAATTTTGTCTTTATATTATACACTAAAATTATTATAATTCGATTTGAATAAATACACAACGTTTCGTTGCAAAATGTTTGACAAAATTAACCGAATATTAATCATTACGCGTGCAAACGGCGCGTACCCTCTCACATCTATTCAACAGACTCGGATGATGCTTCAAATACGGTGTTTTCAAGTATATTCCCTGCGCGATTGAAACGAATTTCATCCCTGAGATAAAAAATTATTTTAATATTTTGGATGACCATCTATCTATCTTTTTACAAAGTAAAAACGTTACGGTTGAAACCGTGAAATAAACTATAAAAATGAACCTTAAATTTCTTCTGACTATTATTATCAATCGAAATCGCCTAAATCGGTTATACACAAATTTACTCTTACGCCACTATGCGACCACAGTATTTTAGTTATACCTCTGGTCGGCAGAGCGTAGATCAACAAACCGACGGAGTACGCGTGGAACTAAAACAAAATATACATCGAAAATATGATCATCGCCTTCGAAAATTGTAAATTTTTTGAGAATTTCAAAGTTCTACACTTAGCTTCAACCAAAGTACCACTGGAGTTCACAGACCTTTCACTATAGGTACCTACTTGGAAATCGGTGCATTCTTTCTGTACGAAATGTTGACAGAAAAAAAAAACATTACTATAAAATCAACGCATTCCTCGCTGCGCTCATAATCTAAAAACACGTTTCAATCGACTCCGACTAACCCGGAACATCGATAAAAAGATATTTGAAAAATTCCGAACGCGTCGATTTGTGTTCCGCGGTACAAACCGGAATAACTATATTTGAAAGTGTGTGCGAGCTTACTAATATTTTGCTAACGCGATAGTTCGCATTACTACTCTTATACGAAAGCACACAGACCAGTGGAAGTAATTTGATTTCGTAAGCGACACTTGCAAACAAAGGCAGCTCATTCTCAAGTGACAAAATAAGTGTCGTTCAACCATCGCTTTAGAGAGACTGTGTATTCCAAATTACTAATAATTTTTGGAATACACAGTCTCTCTAACAACACACTCGTGATGTTCTTATAGTTCTGCATTGTGGATACTTTATCGAAACTTCAGTTTCTTCTTCGAATGAAGACAACATAATATTATAATACACCGTGTTATTATCACACGATGATGTAGGACGTACAGGTGGATCATTTGTTTTGATAACCGCGTAAAATAATTAGCCGATCGCGCACAATAAACAATATCGCTCTTGACCGCGAATAAGCTTATTGAAATAACGTTTGTTCATTCTACACGCATTTTTAATGGTAAGTATATATTTTATAATATTAGTCAACTCTGAGAATTCTGTACGAACATTACGCGTATTACGTGAAGGTCTACGATTTTCTCCATTCCGACCTTATATTATTTCCGACCGATCCGTATCCAAATACCATTCGAGTTGTACCACCCTACTCCATCGATTTATGTTATCTGGATATACTTTCGTGACTTATTTTCGTTCCAGTTTCCAGGTCAGATAAGTACAAAATAATGTTTACCAATTTATGTAGAGGTGTTTTCCAAAATATGAAAAAAAATAAAACGAGTACATTTTCTGTGATTTCGGACTAAAAACTATATCAAAAAAGTTTTGATTTCGAAGTGTCGTGCACAAAAAAGAGAGGAAGCGTATTTTTCTGTACAGTTCAACTATAGTTTGGGAGTCGCAGTAAATTTGTAGATGACGTGTATTAAAGTCGAGTCGAATTCTCAACAATTTGAACATTTTTAAGGTTTATACTTACTTGAATGTTTTTCGGAACCATTCTTTAATGCGTGTGAAGACGTCAAGAAATTCATTCTGATCTCGTTCGTATCACGGTTTTACCCGTCCATACGGCACGTGAGAATTTTGTGTCAACATTTTTTGAAATTTCGGTTTTGTTTTTGGATCACAACTCAAAAATAATGCGAAAATTCCAACACAAAAAACCTATATATATATAATATGCGTTACGTACTCGATTCGTTAAGTTTTTTTTCAATATTTTGTTTTTTTTAGTTTACAGCATCGGTCAACCGCGCGCGGTGGCATTATCATCTCTTGACGAAACAAACGACAGCGACCCATATTATAAAATAGCGGATTCGGTCGTTATATTATTAATTATTATAATAATATGACATATTGTAAACGGTTTGTTGGTTATGCTTCGCTATTGACCGTCTATCGTGCGTTTACCGACATAATAACAATATATATACATATTAATTTCTATCATCAAATTCACTTCGGCACATGATAATCTTGCGATTTGTCGTCCCAATATGCTGTTTGTTCCCGAGCGAATCCATAACTATCAACACTGTTTCCTGCAGTCGGTTCTATACATAATATTATATTATGAAATCAGTATATTACTATAGGTACACACGCGTATAGTACGACCGCAATACAGTAACACTATCAATCATCATCATCATCACCATTCGTCGATCCATCGCCGTATCGTGCCATAGACGTAGGAACCAGCTATTACGGCCTACACCGCTTTGGTCGTATTATGAAATCGAGTCGCCAAAATAAACGTACAAATATCGCGGACGAAAAATGAATAATTATAATTTGATTGTGTCCGTGAAAAATACGGTGACGATAAGCCTAAATCTCGGTAAAATCGTTGTTTTCGCGGGTTAAAAAGGTTTAAAAACACAATTCGTCCCGGATAATCTTTCATGGAAAAAAAAAGAAACCGGGATCACTCTAGGTCGAGTGAGACGGAGTATAGCGACTACTACGCTTCGGGTGCAGGTCACTTGTTCGGAAGTTGTGGTTTAAAAGAATTATTTTTTATCATTTATAGTCACAATCAAATACGAAACGGTATTTACATAAAAAATGATCAAATAAAAGATGTCCAGCAGAAATTCGTTTTGTTTTAATAAAACTCGATATTTCTTCGGGTAAATGTGTCTTCTTCCATTTCGCCTCTTTCCTGTAAAAAAAATTATAACCATATTTTTGTGGTACTCGTTCTATTCCTCCACTTATCACGATCATTTACATCCCCTACACACACACACATTAAGAACCCTCATATTTATTACAATTCTTTCCATTCATCTGTTCTTCGGTCTTCCACAACGTTTTTTTTCTTTCTTTACTCTGCACTCATCCATCCAAGAATTCACATTTCCGCTAAACGACTCATCCTTTGTTCTACTTTCCCGTCGACCACGCACCACTCCTAACCATACAGCATAGTTGGTCTCACCACACTACCGTCAAACTTAACTTTTAGCAGTGTTGCGATTCTTTTATCACACCTGACGTTTGTATCGATTTCATCGAACCGCACTTAATCGGGTGAATTTTGGGTAAATGCGCAGTAATTAATCCCGCGAGGATCTACCGGGTCCGAGTTGAAGTTATGTTAGAACGACGTTAGATCAATATTGTAAACGTTTTTAAATAAAAACTTGTAGGCAAGTCTAGAAAATCACTAAAAAAAGAACCCTAGGGAGGCCTAGAAAGTACGGATGTACGTGGTTTCCGAAGATTTTTTAATGATAAGCCAAAACGCGACCTTACGAAAAGCGTATCAGAAACCTCCGAGACGATTTCCGTCGTTATGTTAGCTGATTTTCTTTTAGCTGGATCGGGTAATTCCAACTTTTGAGTTATCAAAACTGCATAAGGATGAAAATCGAGGTCATCGAATAAATTCGCTGCGGGGAAGTTCGTTTTTCAAATTTGACCATCGCGCTGATCCGGCAGGGCCAATCCGAACCGATTGTTTTACCCGTTCAATCGGTTCTGACAGATCTTTTTCGGGTCTTTTTTCGCACGCGTGGGCGGTTTCTTCGAAGTTTTTCACCCACGACTTCACCGTTGGTCGGGACGGTACGGCGCTCTTTCCAAACGTTTACGAAAACGTGCGAATTGTCTGAAAGTACGAGAGAGATTCTTTTATGCTTCGGTAAAACGTCGTTACGATAATAGCGCGCTGTACAGGCTTCCACGACGAAAAACAACTACAATAATAAACCGTTGGCCGTCCGAAACCGCGCGTTCCCTCCAATTCCCCTCCGTCCCGTCAGTGTTACCAAAACGCGAACGGTTCTTACGGGCCCCGTACGATAAGCGTGTTCGTAATGCTGCTGAGAAATGTTACGATGTTGTTGTTATTATCATCACGTTAAACACCGTATTTTACACGCGATTTTATCGTGTGTGTGTCGAACGCCGATAAGAATCCGGAGATCGGTCCGTAGGTCGATGCGGCTGTGATCGGCCGAGACTCGACTTCGGCCGTAACCGCGGTCAGTGTGCGGTGATAACGCGACCCGAAGTGCGACGACGGAGTGCCGCGCGTTCCGTGAACACTGCGACGATCGGTTTTTGAGTTTACTGTTTTTTATTTTACACATTCTCGCGGTCGCGTATAACATACTGTTTTTGTAACTATTATCGTATAGGTGTATATATTAACTCATCGGTAGTCGTCGTTCGCTGCCCTCTGGGGAGAGACGAGCGACCCGCAGGTGTCCGCCCTGACATGTGAAATATTCGTCGAACGGTCCTGGAAGTAAAAAAAACTGCGTACAGAATTCCTCCAGACCGTCGGCCCGGACGAAGACGACCACCAGACACCGCTCCGAATCCGCAGCTAGCGGCGCCATGCGCGACAGGCTGGGCATAATAATCGCCGTCGTCGTCGCATCGTGTGAGTCCCGTATTATGACTATATAGATCGGCGTTTTACCTCGTTAAAATTAAGTCGAAAAGTAAATTGGATTTCGAGTTTCGAGTTGGTTAGGTTGGGTAGACTCGTTTGGTTATTTTTTTTTTTTTCAATTTAACGTCACGTTCACCTCGAGTTGATCGGTAATAGTTTTCAAAAAAAAAATGTTTAACCCTTTAAAAAAACCTACGAGGAAGTCGGTTTTTTAAATTTTTTCATATTTCAAACTCGGGGTTGGACAAAATTAAGTAGATTAAGACTTTTATCTTATAGTTTCGCGAGGAACTAAAAAAAAAATATTTCGTTCGAATTGTACAAAATGATAGTTTATTGAGAGTCGGAGGCGGTGAGTTTTTGGGCGGAGAACATAACTTCTGTCGCATACGCGCGCTATAATCTTAAAACTGTCGACGTAACTTTTGAATTTGTGAAAAAAAACTTAGGCGCGCTTAAGACGAAATACTTATCGCTATAATCAAATCTTAAAACTGTCGGTACGACGTAACTTTTGAATTTGTGAAACAAAAGTTAGACGCTCTTAAGACGAAATACTACTTATCGCTATAATCAAATCTTAAAACTGTTGGTACGACGTAACTTTTGAATTTGTGAAAAAAAAGTTAGACGCGCTTAAGACGAAATACTTATCGCTATAATCAAATTTTAAAACTGTCGACGTAACTTTTGAATTTGTGGAAAAAAAACTCAGGCGCGCTTAATACTACTTATCGTATTATATTTTGTTTTGAATAACGTGGTACACGATATGAATGTTTATTCGACGGCTATTATAATAATAAAAATATTAATAATATGTAAAAAAAAAAAATACCAATTTTATAATATATAATGATATCAACGACCATTGCCGCGGAATAACATAGTCTAAACTTTATAGAGCGATTTTTTTTTTTCACATCAACAAACAGAAAACACGATAGTCGAGAACAACACGTTTTACAATATTTGTAAACGTGTTTTTTATCGCTACAATATAGATAGGTATAACTCATTTTTATAACGGCGAGGACGTAATAAGTAATTCAATATGACGTGTTGGTAACACAATTAACTTACGCTTCAGACGAGGTAACAGCCTAAAGCGTGTTTGAAATTTGGCCGATTAAAACGAAAATAGAAATCGATAGATTATAGGTGCCCGTTCGTCGTAAATACCACGAGTTACATGATGTTGGAGAACCTTTGTACTCGACAGTTCTAAACTCGAACAGGTTTTGTTTGTATTGTGTTAAATCTGTATGAGATATTTTCACACTAAAGTTTTATAGTATAGGTTAACTATGAGTGTTGTAGCATTGAGCATATACTTCCGTGGGATCAAACATGAAATACTGTAGCACGAGAAAATCCGTGTTCAGGGTATCTCTCTTCCCTTAAACGTGTATAACTTTCGGAACTGGCGAGACGAAAAACATAACGATGCGAATTTAAAAACGCAATTTTTTTCGGATATTAGTTGTACACCCTGTTTCCTATGACGATCTAACGTGAATATCGCTCGTAATCTGAAACCCTTTTAGAAATTTTGAACTTTTCGTTTACGTCGACGTCTAAAAGTAAGTGACCCACCCGAAGCCGGGACGTACGCATCGGCAAAAGTGAAGTAAAATATTCAGCAGTGCCAAAAATTTTTTTCTAAAGTCTATTTCGATTTTTGCTTTCATTTTCAACTTTTACAAATTTTTGTTAGGGCTTTGCTGGAGAGACTTAGCCACTGTCGGTATACGGCTAAGGACTAGAACCGTAAAACTTACGAAACGTGCCTTCTCCAGGGGCAAAACATAAACTCCTTTAATTTTTGCATCTTAAAAATAGTTTAAAGTACATTTTTTTAAGAAAACTTTTAAATTTTTTTAAGATTATATTAACAGTTTATTTTATTTGGTATCTATCTATATTATATTGTTTTGCAGCCATTGATCGTTACACAAAATTAACACTGGGCCAATCCATCGTCAAAAAAAACAATATTGACCGGACTCATTTGTTTTTCAAAAAACGATTATTTTAACCAGACTGCAACACGAATTTTCGTGACGTTTGATTTTAAATTATTTGCACATGTGCATGGCACAAACGACAAAACAGTTAACAACGTGTTATAAATGTATGTTTATTTTGTTTTTAAACTTACACACTAAACTCTTGGTTAAAAATCGTGGCTCGTGGACTGAAATAAAAGACATTTAAAAAATAATTAAAAATTGTATGATGAAACTAGGATAGTTTACCGTCGGGTCGTATACACGGTTTATTATGTATAGCTGTTACATTGATAAGATGCTAATCATTTCATTTGTACTGTTTTTTTTTTTTTTACCATAGATAATAATATATCTATTATTATAATATTCTATTTTTACCCATCAAACTTGAAAATATTATTATCTGTAGGTCGTCACCTGTTTACTTTTAATTATGTACATTTCAGTCTGAGCAAAAGTCTTTTGATTTTCTCTCACGATCGTGCCATAACAAGTTGTTGAATCGCTTGAAAATATTATTTTGGACGCGTTTATTTTGTCCGATTTAAAACTGTTTGTATACGAATTGGCCGGTTTTAAGCGAAACGGAAGTATAAAAAGGCCAAAATGTTTGTTTTATGTAAAATTTTTACGTGCGTATGTTTAAAGTTTCCTGGGCGAAGACGTAAAAATATGAGAGAAAACCGTCGTGCGACTTTGATTGACGATATAAACGACAAAACAATTATTTGTTTGTGACCGTCGTCGCTCTGAACGTCTTTCAAAAGCGAATCTTACACAGCGCGAGAAAATAATATAAATATTCGTCGGTAGTAAGAGGTTTATTTAATTTTATTAACTCTTATTTGTGCACGAAAGTGGCGATAAAGAGTATTTCCGATAGTTATCCAATATATATATATATATATTTATAAGCCACAAGTATTCTACTTATTAGCGCGTTTACAATGTTTTATTATTATTGTTTTTTTTTTTCTCAACATTTTTTCGGATAGTATAATTACGCTCCCCACGCGATGATAATATAGTGACTGGACGGAAACAGAAATTTAATATTTAAAGAGCTTTCATTAATTCGCTTCATTTTTTCGACGCTTTTGGTACTAATTGATAGAGACCAAAATCGTTAAATTTAACATTTCTAAAATTAATGGTCGTTGAAGTTTTTACGCGTATCGTTTAAATAGTTTAAACTAACGTGAAAACACAATTTCATGCTTATTTTGAACAACTTTCGATCGAATATAAGTTTTAAATTGATGTTGTCAATTTTCACGGTTTTCAATTCCATCGAGACTCTAAAAATGAATACTGGCTATTAAGGGGATCGATTCGATAAAGCTACTATTGAATTCCACCAGAACGCTATCTTAGAAGGGAATCTTAGTTCCTTCACCAATGAAACAAATACTGATCAATTTTGGTTTTGAACAGTTATTGCGATTCAGAATAGTAATACCCGTATACTTTCGTTGAGTTTTTTTTTTTGGGGAATTTAGATTATTAAAAAAAAAAAAAATAACCATGACATTTTGAAAAATGACAATTTTGACAGTACCTATATCAATAAATATGTATAGATTGTATATTTAAAGTTCTAACATTCATCAGACTTCTAACATACAAATTTAAACTAGTATGAAAGAACTTAAAACGCAAAATGTCTATTGATAAACTGCGTTAACCGACTAAACAAAATTATTTTAAAATATTTATAGGTTTATCATAAGCCTAGTGTTAACTGTACAGGTATACTCAATCAAACCATTTAACGAAAAAAAAATGGGATATTCCTAACACATAATTGGTATATACGATGTTTGGTCGTTTAAAATTATCAGTTTTTTTAGTAAAATTTTGAAATTATTGGCAACGCCTCCGAAAAATATCCAAGTTTATATTTTAACGCTTACACCTCGTACTACGAATGGACTAAGCTTAAATGTCATTAAAATTTCAAAAAAAATTTTGACCCGTTTTCAGCTAACGTTTTTGCTGGTTCTGTTTGATACCGCGCAGTTTTCATATTTAAGTCTCGAAACGTTTACACAAGCTCCGCGACACATAATGTTTTACCGTAAATGTGGTGGTTATTAAAAATGTTTATTTTTTTTAACATATTGGTATTATCACTACAATTTTATCCGCCGCAATAATACTCTTTAGAAAACTGTCGAAATATTCGCGCGTATCACGGGCAAAGTAAACGATAGTGATTGAATATAATGTGCTTTTCCTCGAGTTACACCGCTGCAGAGACTTTTCCGGGATCTCCGTGCGCGCAAAACAAACGAGATTGGAAAAAAAAAAAAGCACTACGACCAAAACATCTCGGTCCATTCATTTTACCTGCCTATCTTTAGCTTTGAATGAATACTATATAGGTATATATACTTTTATATAGGTACTTTTGAGAAAAAAATCTGAGAGATCGTTTTTTATGAACCCGAAAATATGTTGACGGGTACAGAAAAAACGAATAAAAGGACATTATTGCAAAATCGATACGTTTCGCCGCCCTCTATGCCCTCGGAATCCGACCGGTAACGGGGGGGTAGCGTGTTCCGGTGCGAGGAAGACGCGGCAAAATTGAAATTGATGGGGGCGACTTCCTCGATAGTTTCCGACGAGACAGCAGTAAAATTCGCGTCTAATTATTGTTATTATAATTATTATAGCTCGTCGGGTCGCGAAAAAAGGGGATAATGTTCTCGAAAATAAAAAACCGCGCTTTTGACGTAAAACGAACGGTTGAAAAATCGTTAATATTACCGCCCGAACGCTCGGTGTATTATATGATACATAGTATAAATTGTCGTTAATAACGCGAGTGTAGATACTAAAAACAAAAATACCTTTTGTATAAACATTTGGAACCTGCGTTTGAAAACAAAATCTGCAGAACCGCGAAACGTCTTGAGATAACTCTACGGATTCCGAGCGACGTTAAAATTCGATTTGAAATTTGATTTTTTTCTGTGGACACGTTTTCGAGTATAGATCTCCGGTCTTTATGCACAATACAACAATAGCCCGGACGGTGATTAATTTAAAAGTTATTATTATTTTTTAGATTTTTAGAGTCGACGTTTACAAAATCGTTCCCGCGAACCCGTTAACGTTTTGAACGAGTTCGCGGGTGCAATACTCTGATATTTTGGAATTTGTATAGATTTTTGCAGTTTTCGTTGTCGCGGCCTAACACAATTATTTTGGTTTATCACTCAAGCGTTTGTATAATATGTTGTATTTAAACCATTCGTTGCTTTAACGAAGACATGTTCCCGCATGAATCCATGCGGGAAAACAACAAACATATCGTGTCTCCGATGTGTATATAACTCACGATTTTATATTCAAATTGCAATTTGTCGAAAGCGACGTAGGTATATTTACATATTTTAACTTCCCAAAGGGGTCAGAAACTAATTTATTTTTTGACATACCTATCATAATATCATATTATACCTATATGTTTGGTATCAGCCGGTTACGTCGTAGGTGCATAATAAATATATCGAAATAATTTTATCCCGACGTCTCTAATGATCAGCAGAAAGCTATTTTATAGACTTTTTTACGCGAGACAACAATAATACAATAATTACATTATCATTGCTATTAAGTTTTATCAATTCATTTGCAGACCGACTTATTATAAAAATATTATCCTATTGTTCGTCTCGATCCAATACATAGTACGAGTAATCTTAGTAATTCGTTTTATTGCGATGACATTGAAAGGTCAGTGTAGAGATTGTATCATAACTGCATAAGATCCGCTTTTCGACATGGGTACCTGCTAATGTTCTGGTCGGAGCGATAAATCTATAAGCTTTGTGGAAACAATGTTTACCATCTACGCTATACAGTTTTGGCAAAAGTTAAAAAACGAATTTTTGATAAGGAATCAAACGCTGCTACACGAATCAATAATTTGTTTTTTTTTTTGTTATTTGTCGATACGTTTTTGGTTGATCAAAAATACACGACACGGAATTAGAAGAAAGCAATGAAAGCACAACAATTATTTTACTTTAAAACAACTTTTAACAGAAAACCTATATATATAAAAGGTTTATGTTATAAGCCTCGACATTTTCACTAGATAATATGGTGCAAGTTTTCACAATACGTTTTTTTTTTTTCTAATGATTTTATTAATTTACAATACGTGTCGCGTTATTTTATCGATACGCAGTGTTGTTTTGGTTGCAACGGTCAAAGTTTTCTATAAGATTAAAATACGATTTTGATGCAAAACTAATTCGGAACGTTGTGCGACGTCCGCTGTCATACAAAACGAAAAATGTACAACAAAAGAACGAGAAAAAGTTTTCAAAATAATATCTAGACCAGTTGCACTCGTACAACGATTGACGCCGAAGTTAAAAACTTGGTAAAAAGCAGTCGCGCGCTAGTAATATTTATTTTTGTTTATTTTAAGCTCGGCTCGCGTTTGGTTGACATGTCTTTTCGACGAACACTTCGTTCGATGTTTTCATTGAAAATAAAATGTTTAACTATATAGAGTCCGGATCATAACGTCATTCGTTCTGCAGTCAAACTGTAATTTTTTTTGTTTGACAGCTGTAATTATTTCTATTATTACCGTCCTCGTCAATTCTCAATTCGGTCTAACTCGTGAAAAACGACGCCTAACATATTATTTTAGGTGTTTCAATTGACGTTGTCTTGATCGCAATTTTCTGAGCACGACCACGGTGGTTAGGTTATGCAATTATTATTTTTTTTTTTTTTTATTATTCGGACGTTCTCAAAAAATGAAAACAGGTATACGTTATCCATAGTAAAATATTAAATCATCTTAAAATTCGCTCGGTTTAGTTACTATATATCTATACTATTTCTTCGTGAAATACGTGTTAACTTCTATTTTCAACAGGAATTTCATCTGAAACGTTGTGTTCGGATAACCGTCTTTTACAACTTTACATCTGAAAAGTTTCTCGTTTGTAAGCGGACTGTGAAACTATAGTTACTTACTGTTTTATTGAATGCACATACAAAACGTGGCTGCGAGTATAAATGTATGCAATAGTATACCTAACACTACTGGTTGGTTTGAAAGTTTTAAAGAACATCACTTAGAACAAAAGTAAAAAGCTTGACGAACTAATCCAGTATAGTTTGAAAACATAATTTTTTACTATATATATATACGGACTCGATAAATTAAACGACTTTCCCGCGGCGGTACAACCGACTATTTTAACGACGACACTTTGTTATTACACAATTTTACACGCCCATAAATTAAATTAAACTACTAAATTTATAACTCTTTTCACTACGACCAACCGTACGACATAATATCATAAGGAGGTAATTTCATACGGAAAGTTAATCTCGTTTTTAAGTTGAAATATACTGAACGTCTATGGGCATAAAATATCGTTTTTTATGGTTTCAAGTATGGTTTTTAATAAAGTTTCTTCCATCTCCAGTCGACAGAAATATAACGTATACGGACTCCGTTTGAGACTAATAATTAGTCTCAAACGGAGTCTGTATACGTTACAATTATTGTATTTGTAAAATGTTTGTATATTATTTCAAATAGAAACATTAAACCAAAAAAGAAAAATTATTAATAAATGGGCACTTAGAGTTTAACGATTACTATGCAGATTGTAAAACAAACACAAGTCATTAAGTATTTGATTTACAAACCAACAATAATTTTCGAATAGCAAATCGTCGTCACAAATCACAAGGTTCGCGTGCCTACAATTCAAAGTTTAACTGCTCTAATTTGCCATTTTCTTCAAATAAAAATTTACGATATCTAATTTATGGATGTTTTTTTCTATGTTTTTTAACACTTAATAAATTTAATTCGAACTGTTCAACGTATCGGCTTTTAACTTTTACTGATACTTTTACCACATATTTGGCCTTGATAAATATTATAATATGCTTTTCAGAACATTTAAGTACGTACAGTGCAAACTTAAAAACAACACTCGACAAAAGTTCGATGAGCATAGTGAATAATATAATATTTACTATAGAGGTATTACCATTAACACAACTATCAATTATTAGTGTCTACGATATTGTGTAATGATTAAGCCCAAAAGTAATTAAAATCGTAGTTTAAATGATAATATTGTTTAATTGCTGATCGAAAACCATCGTTAACAAGTAGATTTTGCGAGAGACCTTGAAGAGGTCAAAAATTGTTCGCTTCAATAAATATTTTGAAACATATTATTATAACGCGATCAATACACGAAATATACACAACTATACGTTTTTACTTTAAATATTAGTGATAAATGATTTTGCTCACGTAAACACATTTCGTTCGCATAAGATTATATATAGTAGGTAAAGACCAGTTATTATATTATATAATAATAATTACATATGTTTAGTTTTTCGACTTTAAATTGTACATTTTCATGACCACGGGTGCGACATCATAATTTTTACTGTTGCGGGGTACACACATTCTTAGTGTATTTAACACGTCACGCTACAGGTTTGTCGAATTTAATCATTTGAAAAGATTAAGTACGTACAATTTCGTATAGTTGCTTGGTACACCGCGAGATAAACGAAAAAGAAAAAACAAGTATCCTAAGAAAATAAATCCTCATCAAAAACTAGGTGCCTACCGAATTTACCTCAAAAACGCTCGTTTCGCCGTTAGGTCCAATTTTGAACGGGTTTCGGGTGAATTTCGTTGATATTCGATTCGGAGAATCTATGTATAATATTCGTATAGTTTAGTCGATAGCTGGTATCCAATTTAATGCGGAGGAGTTGAACAAAATGTAAATCTGGTCTGTACTGCGCAATCAAACGCCAATTTCGCGAAAAATAATCTAATTTTAAGACAATATTTACAATTTACAGTTGAATCAATACATTATTGAATACAAACAAAGATTACTGAAAACGCAATACGTTTACATATTTATAATAATATCCGTCCTACTGCACTACGTCAATTTTACAACGTACATCGACTATATAGGCAACATAATAGCGCTATTATTTATTATTATTATTATGTTCATTATTTATACTATTATTACCTACTTTTATTACAATATGTTTTATAATTATTACCATCGTTATTGATCGTATAGTATAATTTCGTAAATTTTTTAATTTATACGCAAAGATAAACGTAGTTAGTTACGTCGTAAACGGAAACAACCTGCGATATTGTTTTCTCGGTACAGAACAATGAATGATTCGTTTGTTATTTTGTTGCTTCGTCGATTAAAAAGTATACACTGCACTATAACGCGATAAACAAGCGTTCTCGTAAACAGTTGAATACAAAATATAGGTACTTTGGTGAAGATAAAATGATTATGCTAGAAAATTTATTGTTTTCGTTACGTCTGGATTCGAAACATGTTTTCTTATTGGTTTTGCAATTAAAGATATTATCATCACTGTAGTTTTTATTTTTTTAGATTCTGAGCGTATAGCGAGAAGAACGTTTTGATTTCGCAACAATGTACTATTCTTTTTTTCGTCATATTATAGTTTCTGGAAACACGTTCTCATGGGTAGTACCAATATATAATATTATAATTTTTTGACGCAAGTATGGTCTTAGCAGTTCCATAAATTAATAGTTATATTTTTATTCAATTTTCATGCCGCAAATGGACATGAATTTTTTATAATGTCGTCTGTTAGGTATGTTTTTACAAGATCATTATTGAAAATATTTGTTTATTAAGAAATAAATAACAAGTGACATATTGATGTTATGACGATATTTGATCAATTTTAAACGGATGATAAAATTAGGAAAAGTCATTGATTTGCGAAATCATCTTTGTAAAACCGGTGTTTGGGTTCTTGTCTTTAATTCAACTTAGATATCTTGTTCTAAACCTACCAAAAAAAAATCACAATCATGGAGGTACACAATTATGTTTTTAAAAATTAAATGTACTGACATGGCTCAAAATACACAATTTGTACTGTTAAAATAATGATTAAGTGTTTCCAAATAGCTAATACGTGATGTTTTTTGATATTATCACGAGCCAAGAACCATTTTCAGAACGAAAATTGGAAAAATACAAACTTAGTTTTATCAGAAAATCCATATGAACGACGAAGAACTATTTATAATAACAATTATTATTATTATTGTGATCGATAGAGGTAGTTTTATTTTATTTTTTTCCTATAAGACCGAGTAAAAAACGCCGTCGAAGCATCCAATTTACATTATTAGCGTCGTCCGACGCAAAAAGGTCTCAAGGGCCACGGGCTCGCGCGGTTTAAATAATAACATTATTATTTCGTCTTCGCCTCCGTGTTAACCGCGAAATGCGATTACGTCGAAAGTTTTTTTTTCACCCCATTTCTTCTCCGTTTCGTATATATTTTTCTGCTCGAGACGATCGCCGGCTAAAACTATGTGTACATTGTGGTGTCGCAGTAAATTTATTCCGTTTTAAGTGCGCGCCAAAAGTCGATTATAGTATAGTAGTCGGTCCGACTCGCCTAATATAGAGCGAATCAACATCCGAGAAAGAATTATATTATAATTTTACGTAGTAAAATCAAATTAAAAAACGATTATTTGAATACGAAACGGAATATCATATTTACGTTCGTTCAAAATGTATACCTACCAACGTCTTTTTTAATTTTTTTTTTTCTCGCTCTTACCGGATAATGAATTTATCGAAATTATTCCGACGTTATACCTAGGTATTATCGAATGTTATAGTAAAAAAACTTTTCTGCGAACGGCATTCGACCACTATTCGATTCCTCTCGTCTGCTTACTGTTAATTATTGTATTTTTAACGGCGTCCGGCACTTTTGGGTCACCTCAAACTCGATTAGACAACGCGTTTCTGGCGCTCAAAATTAAACACAGTAGGTACAAGACACGTCGCCGTTACCCCGAGTAAAAACTATGTCCTCCGAACGTGCTGGTTAATTTCTGACCGGATTCTACTATAATATAACATGTACCAGTCGCGCAAAGTATTCGGTTTTCAGAACAATTCGAATGCATTGGAAAAAGAAATTAAAAAAGTACCTTAAAAGATATTTGTTTTTATAATGTATGTTTTGTATACTGTCACGAAAATATTGATTTGAAATAAAAAAGGCTTAAACGTGTAAAAATTTAGATCGGGAAAATTTCTTTCGCGAATAAAAATTATCGAAAAACAGTTTCACGATCATTCGAACAGTTTCGTCAAAAAGCAATCAACGCTAAATTATTATATTAAACATTGAAAAAACTTTTATTCGAATACTTTTCAAGACCAGCAGAATACCAAAAAAGATCGTTGTTCCCGAAAAAGTGATCACAGGAGAAAAATTCGTGTCCTTCGAAGCATATTTTTTGGAAATCGTTTTGTTTTTAGAGTGTAGGTACGATACAAAAAAAAAAAAGCTTCAAATAAAGCGTCTCGGGTAACCGATCTGTCCTGGTGGCGCGTAGTGACTATTCTACCCGGAAAAAACGCATCGCTCATTGATCCGTTACGATGATGTGAATGTTCCTCGCAACGATGTGAAAAATCCAAAAGTTTTTCCGGAAAAACAGTGTAAAATACGTGTTAAACACATTGCGGTTTCGTGCGACCCGTGTTAAACAATGATTTTGCGGGTGTTATCAGAGAGACGTGTTAATATCACGTTCTACATGTTAAGTGACGCGTGTATTAACGGGAAAATAATAAAAAAAAAAAAATAATTGTTTGCACAATATGTACCGGTGATAGTGTGTAGCCCTTATACGGGTGTTAACATAGTGTCAGAAATTATTATTTTTATTATTATTATTAGGTACATCGGACGCGTTATGTTTACACTCGCCTCGTAAAAAAAATAAAAAAACCAGAACGCTTACATACATTCTATACTCTCCTCGTTTAAACGGTGTTCTTAACAACAATTAGTAACAGTGATCGTACGATTTCATTGTACTAATTAACCTAATTATTTACCGTTTCAATATTGATTTTCTTCGCGTTCGCCAATCGATATTATCACGTTTTATAATGCGTTCCGTGCGTTCTACCTAATATCGCCAAAGTGCGAAAAAAAAAAAAATTCTGAAAAATCTTCCGCACATTAATCGCGTATACTAGATATGATATTATTATAATATTATCATGACGTGTGTATGTGCGCGCACAGGTTATCTGATTGAAAGCGGATTTTGCGATCACGACCTGTTTCCCAAAGACGTCCGGCTCAGCTACAGATGGAAAGCCACGACGCACGTCGGCACGTTGCTGCCCTCCGAGCATCTCACCGAATACTCGTTGGAAGCTCGCCTTCTGGTTCGAAACGAGCAGAACTTCACTACCTTTCAAGTACACACATATACCAGTAAAATAGTAAAATATAATAACGTCGTGTACGCTATATCCACGGTGTGTCGTCGTATAGACGACGGAGACCCGAAGTGCGGTGAAATAACTGCAAGACGTGTAAAAACGCCCAAAAAAAAATTGTGCGCTGTACCGAAATGTTTGAAATTCTCAAGCCCGCGGAGTGTGATACCGTATAGTCGGGCATTGTTTGACGACACAACGAATCTGCGACAAATTCCTAAGCTCGAAATCCGTCGAAAATAGTGACCGTCGACGTTTGTTCCTATTTCGAATATTTCGTTTGAACCTTCGCTTATACGGCCGCGTGTTTGTATCGTAAAGCTCTTTCGAAAGAGATATCCATCGGACACCCCCCCGGAACACTCCTCTACACAGGCGTGTCCACAAAACAAAAAAAGCCTTGAAATAGCGCCTTCGCTTTGGAGTAGCTAATCACGACTTTCAGAATTTCGGGTGGGTCGTGGATTCGATGTTTTTGTATTTAACTAAAGTGAGCAACGGAGGCAATTCCTCTCGAAAACCATGGTTTCGAGAGAGCTCAGCGAACTGAACGGTTCGAAGTGTCGTATCGAATTTTTATCTTTGAAACTTTTATGACGATTTAGACTATTATCGATTCCTTCCAATGATGTGTAAACATTTTAAGGAATCGATTCCAATCGCGTTTGCCTGATTCCGAGACAACTGAGTGTTTTTGAAATTTTTTTTCGGACCATAACTAAAATGAAAAAAAATCAAAAATTTTAGTTAAAAGTTTCAAAGAAATTATCGGGGGGACTTGACTTTTTTTGTGGTACGTACTCCATCTACCCGTTTTTGTATCATAAAAATAGAAAAAAATAAAAAAAATAACCTTCAAAATACCATCTTTGATCCGTTTTCCCTAACTTTATGCCGCCGTATTACGTGTAATCCAACCGCAGTTTCTTCTACGCGAAACAGTGTAGGCGCACGCAAAAAAACATCGTTGTAAAATCAATATATAATGTACACTATTCGATGCGTTCGGAATGTAAAAATAATGTTAACCCGAGAACGTCCCAACCGAATTTCGAGTCATCCGCGAAAAAACTTGCGAAATCGCTTTAAAGTTATGAGCCTACTTTCCACTTGTCACCAGATCAAAGAGTTCCGGACTACGGAGAAACAACAAGAGTTCCCGTGGATCACGTTGCCTTTCCGGTGCACGTACAAGGACGGCGAGGTGGAAAAGTTCGAGAGCGAGGCCGACGACGTGTCGGGATCGTTGAACATCAAAAGAGCGGTGGCCGGCATATTTCAGCTGGAGCTGGGCTCGCTCCGGCGGCCGGCGTTCACCACGCAGGAGGTAATAATAAAAATTTAATTTTTAATCGGTTAGTTAGAAAAGAAAAAAACAGTAAATACATCCGAACGTTTTGACGAGGCCTAAAAAACGCGAAAATCTATAGTGAAAATGCCCTGGTATAAGTTAATTTTTCACCGAGAAACGTGAAACTAGCACTGGACGTTTATAAAATTTGTTAAAACGCATTTTATTACGTATATTTATTTTTCGAAATATTTATGCACCTATATTTTGTCGAAATTTCCTTGATCGATACTTGTGATACGGTGATTCCAATTCAGAATGGAAAGAACGTTCTAAGATCAGAAAACAAAGAATCGTCGTCGAAATGTCTTCATAGAAAGAAAACAGTTTAGTAATCGAGTGGTTACGTCCAAATAGAAAAGATCACAAACCCATAGTTACAAAAAAAATTACCCGCCTAAAATGTCCCTGAAAATATTAACATGGCTCATGGTTTTAGCTGCGTGACGAAAGCATGAGGAATTCCAAAAGATAGATAGCTCAAGTCATCACATCCTGGTCCTGATTACTAAAGAAATTAAGATTGTTTTTTTTTTTCATTTGAAGAAGTGCTCGATAAAAATAACAAAACAATTTTTACTAGACAAAAAAAAAATGTTTACTTGAAAGCTAAAACGATACATTTTTAAACCCTCTCCGTCCACCGCAGTGTACGCCATTTCAGTTTGGGACCAAGAAAGTACACGAATACTACTCAAAATAACATATTACACTTTGCAGACCGGCGTCTATGGAAAATGTAACGTCCAGTACTTGGTGACCAAAAAAAATAACAGCACGAACGTGAAGAAAATAGTCAACTTCTCGGCCTGCGACAACAAGCTGGGACAACAGTGGAGCAACACGCCGCAGTTCACGTGCCCGTCCAACTATCAAGTGAGAGCCGATAGTTGTTCAGAAAAAAATAATGCGTTTTTCGTGTTTTCGTGGAGGTTAGAGACTAACCTAGCCCAAGCGAGAAGTGATGATAACACGTCATGTTTTAGAGTCTAAAATTTAGACCACATACGTAAGATTGTCAACGTAACGAGACATTCGTTTTTTTCTGTAAACTCTAGTTTTAAGCATCGGAAGTGCTCAAATCTAAACTTATTGCTCTTTCTTGGACATTTAATTTATTATGTTGAAACCTCTACGGTGAAAAACGGAAAAGTTAAAATTACTCGAATTACATTAATTTGGTTTGAAATGTGCACTCGACGTTAGAAAGAGCCAGACGCGTTTGTAATTCAAAATTCCAATCGATTTATAGTGGCTCGGAACGTTTTTCGTTTTAGAGGTTTTCACTTTTGTTAGAGGTATCGGTTCAAAATAATTCTAAAGTTTCTGTTCTGAAACCGGTTCTTTAAGGTTTATCCGTCTAAATCTTCTCTTCTTCTTCTTCTTCGCCTTCCTCCCGCCAACTATTTGGAGTCGGCCATCCGCGTCTTATACGTCCACTCGTCACGACTATTCACATCAACCGCACACGCTAACAGCCCTCATCATATCAATATTGTACCCATATCCATATGTATCCATATGTCCTTTGTGGTTTTTCTCTACCTCTTTTTCCTTTGTCGTTAATTTTCATCATTTACCCGATTTTCGTCGCCCAGTTTAGTTTTCAGCTTAATGACTTCTTTAGCATGAGCTTCCTTTAGTGTTGCCTTACACGTTTTACGCGTTTACGGTTTTACACTACGCCATTTTTAGGACGGGAGCATGAGCCACAGCGTCCGAACGTACGTGCTGGACGAGAACAACGCGATTCGAAATTTGAACGTCATCGGTACGGTCCAATTCCAGCCGTTTCAGGCGCTGGCCGAACTGCACCACATTTTCGTAAAGTAAGTCGTCTCGAAGTCGGGCATTATAACGAGTTAAAGGTTAAAACGTTAAATCAACAGAAACCGAGTTACTTAAAACTCACTACTTTCGTTTTACGACATTTCATTTAGGGAATAAGACCCATTTTTCAAATTTTACCGCCTCTAGTTGATCCAAAGGGTCTTGATCTAATTGTTTTCTATCTTTAAAAAAAAATGTATCAGTTGTACATTGTAGGTACAATATAGACCAAATGGTTCCCGTCATTTAATTTTAAACCGTACGTCATAATAAAAAAAAAATTTATTTCTGGAGGAATGATTTTACTCTGCCAATAAAGCGCTTGCGTTGGTTTTTTTTTTGTAAATCAATTTTCGACTTGATCAAATATTTGAGAAAAGAAAAAAGCGTGACCTTGAGTACAACTTAACTTAAAGATGTTTTCAATTAACTGAAAAACAAAAATCGTCAACTCGGTTGCCCCAGCGCGAAAGTATGCTAATGTCGGATTCTCGATGCACGCAGTCAAACGTTCGAACTGGAAAACAGCAACGTTTCCGAGACGACCGATTCCGCGATCTCGACGGCTGCCTGGTCGGACGATTCGATCGAGTACGATTTTGATCACTACGAGGACCCGACGTTGGGTTACAAGCCGTCCAACAAATCTCACCTGTTGACAGAGGTATGTATACATTATGTTAAATGACCTAAACCGCTCACTCGTAATTCAGCTATTCGCCACCGCTATAATATAATCCTACTGATTGTGTAGTGAAAATGTCCTATTGTTTATTTTTCAAAGACTTGGCGCCTTTTCAGTGGCGTGTATGGAAACAGTTTTCGATGGGTAGGTATACCGTCAATACGATCGTTGTTAATCATTTCATAAACGATTATCATCAATCATAAACAGCTCACGGGGCCATCGAGGTACAACGCTGCCATCACAAATTTATTCCACTCTTCTCTATTGTGTTCCATTCTCGAAGTATTTTTAAATATCGTTCGTGGCAGAGTACCTCCATCTCGTTGTGGATCTGCCTAGTGGTCCTCTCACTGCCGCCACCTGTGCTATTTTTTAATGATTTTTTAACGATTATAGCTATGGTTGATAAACTATAGGTTTGAGATTTCTGGGAGGTCTGCAGTCCAGGCATCCTTCTGTATACGTCACTGGGAACCTTTTATCGAGACATTCTCCCGTATAATATCCACCCACTTGGCTATAAACTCGTTTGAATTCTGTGATCCTCCTTTTTCAGATCCACGACATACTAGGCGAGCTGACTGAGAGCCTGAGCTGGGAGATCGGGACGAACGACCTGGACAACCAGACGGCTTTCCGAGCGTTAGAGCTCATGTGGTGGCTAAACACGTCCGACTGGTTCACGCTGTACGACACCATAAAGATCGGGACCAGCTATTCGCAAGAGACCGTACAGTTCGTACGATTTATTTTCAATAACGGAAACCTAGGCGCCTGAAATTTCGTGGGATTATTGTTAATTAACTTGTTTTCATGCATATCCATATTGCCTGAAACGCTGAAAGCTTCGCAAAATCTACTGATATTTAATGTAATATATAAAAAAAAAAAAAATTCTTCTCAACGTTTAGTTCGTTTCACCCCCAATAAGGATGACAGTTTCGAAATATTTCAAAAACAAAGATATGACGCGTAAAAATATCGTTTGCGTTTAATTTAATTTTTTTTTGTTTTCATTCAGACACTTTTTTTGGGACTTGGTTCCTCAAGTCGGTTCGGCTTCTTCCGTGGAGTTCATCCGCGAACTGGTCAAGGCGAAGAAGGTGACGAGCTTTCTGGCCACCGGGCTGCTGATGACGTTCCCTTACCACGTGCGGTATCCGAATGAAAAGCTACTCGAAGAGTCGAAAATCCTGTTGAACTTGGACAAGGGGATTGACGTGGAAGTGAAAAAAGTGGCCACTTTGAGTTTCGCTTCGCTCGTGCGTAAGACCTGCGAAAACAAAATGTGCTCGGACGACACGCAAAACAAATATATCAAAATATTCTTGGATAGATTCAAAGGTAACAAAAGCACGTTTATCACATGATTTCTACGAAAAACTCTAAAACACCTCGACTTCATTAACCCCCGTGGATTTAGTTTAATTTTAATTTTTTTTTTTTTTCAATTTAAAACACGGTTTCCGTTTATAGACGACCATGGAGAATAAAAAAAAAAAAAAAAAAATTATAAAGTACATCTGAAAAATTAGAGTAAATATTTGATGAGTAGGCACGTAACATTAAATTGTCTATTACGCCGTACGCTTTTTCAGAATCGTCACTGCACAGTGATCAAATGTTGTACATAGAAGCCTTTAGCAACATGAAAATCAGTAACATATTGGACTTTTTGCAACCGATCATTATAGACCACGACCGTTCGAGGCACATCAGACTGGTGGCCATTTGGGCGACAAAGTCTGCCACCGCCACTTACCCCGAAAAGGTTATATAATATATTACATATTTTTACAATAATTATTATTGTACAGCAAATAACATTTTACGATAGCTGAAGTGACTGCAGTGTTGTTCATTCACAAATCTGTATTTATCTAGAGAAAAAAAACACAGTTATCTTTTTGTCTTGTCTAAATAAATAAAATTCTATTCTGAGGTTGATTTCTTTCAAATTTGTTCTTCCGTTCGGCAATTTTTAAATTGTGTTTGTAGCCGTCAGCGATTTCGTCGACGATTTCGTCGCGGAGCCAATCCAACCATTATTTATGACACGCAACATGCGTATTATGAAAACCATATTGATTTGATTCGGTGGTTTGTATACTTAGGTATACGCATGTTTCTAATTTATTAAAAAAATTTTAAAACTGTTTTTTATCTAGATAAAAAACCACACTAGTTAAAAATTATCTAGATACACGCTTGACCAATATTATCTGTTATATTATCTAGATAGTTATCGTATCTTTGCGCAACACTTTATACAATGTTTAGACAACCATTATATACATATTGTGTACGGATATAAAAAATAAAAACCTGACAAGGTTTTTATCTCAAAAGAAAAAGTGTACTAATAAAATTTTGTATCGTAATGAACAAAATTAGATCACTCTATTGTACGTATCGCTGTCTCGGGTGCCAATAACACTAAAAAAGACTTTTCTTTGAATTACCGCAACTTCATTTAAATAACTTTATTTCATTACGGATACCTCTTTTACTGTGCAGGTACCTGCTGCAATATTCTTGTTCGAGTCATTTTGTTCGGCGCGATTCTTATTCGATTTTTGTTTTTACACTTCAATTATTGTATCTCGTGGTAATTTACTTAATCGTCGTGCATTTTCTTAGCGCGTGTTTATAAAAAAATAAAACACACACGGATAATTAAAATTAAAAAATCATTCTATCATACGGTTCGACCATTTTAATCGTTTTAAATATCGTCGTATAGTCGTTGTTTTTTAACCGGCGTTAAATTCGACATTATAGACGGTAAAATTGTGAGTAAACTGCCCGAACAGTATTAAATGAATTTGGGAGGTTTTTCAGATGAAAATTTTTAGAGAGTTGATCTAAATGAATTGATTCGAATTTGTATTAATAAAAAAAAAAAATACGTTTTGGCAAAGGTGAGTGTCAAAACAATAGATATCTAAACATCCATGTAAAAAGTTGCTTACGCTTTTTAAAACGTAACCTGCTGTTGACTTGTTTCGTTTTAACGTTGAAACTAAAATATAACACTCAACTAGTACACATATTTTTCATTATATCGTCTCTCAGTTAAGTTTATTGTTTTTCTTCTACGTGCAGACTCCGCGTTATCTTACACATTTTGTTGATTAAATACCGAATTGTTTCGATATTGTTTGAAAAACAGACGAAATTCACACAACACGACAACGGGGGCACGTCGAGTAGATAAACGATTACGAAGTATATTTCATAAAGAAGTAAAAACTGTTCTTTTAACTCGTCGGTCAATAGGTTCGAATTGTCTGTATCTTAATTTGACGAGTAGCGCGATTTTTTTTTTCTTTTCGTAAACGCTCAACTTTTAAACTTACCAAAGACGCTTTTGGCAGATCAACTCGAATCGTATGAAATGAAATGACTTGTTTAGTTCAACTTTGATCGATTTCTAGGGAGTCCCGACTACAGTTTGGAAAGGCGATTAGCCTGTGTCCCGATTTTCTCTCTCTCTCTCTCGATAGTATAATTGTTATGGGTAACTAACGTAACCGCGGATATTTGGTAATATGTATGGCATTTATGGTAACCTGTGCGGTCGTTTTCAGGTGGCCGAAGTCTTTTGGCCGATACTGATGAACCGCTCCGAACCGCTGGAAATCCGGACGTCCGCGCTGAACATGCTCATGATGTCCCAACCGACGGTGTCCCGGTTCCTGACGCTCTACTGGTTCATGCAAGCGGAACCGAACCAGCAGATCTACAACTTTTACTACACCACGATCAACTCGATGGCCAACTCCAAGTACCCGTGTTACAGTAAATAGTACGTGTCGCACACACGAGGCTAGGGCATTACGATTAGTTTTTCTTTCAACGTTTTGTCTTAACGGACTACTACTCTTAGTCTCTATTAAGACTTTTTTTTTTACGTAACGAACAACGTAATGTTGTGAGTCGATTTCGAACTCGAACGAGACTGGAAATGCGGGAACTCTGAAGACATTTTTCCGACACGATTTCGTGACGCTCGCTCGTTTCGCGGCGCTAATTTCGCCCGTTATAAAGCGCCCCTAAAGAAGTTTTACACTCAAATAGCCATCGGTTACTCCCGTTTTAAAACGTTATCAACAAACTTACTGCCGAGAAACTTTTGTACCGACGCGCGTTCTGCGCTTGAAATATCAAAACTCTTGAGGAACTCGTCGTCATCAGCTTCTATAGAGTCCAAACCCCATTTTGCGGCGTCGTCACCGTTCGTGTCCGTCACGCTCTCGAGCTGTCGGTACAAGAGTTGAAACCCACGCGACGGAGGGAACTATAAAAATTTTTACTAAACTTCAGAGACTCTCCTGCTAAAAATTAAAAGCGCTGTTACAAAAATACGTGTTTACTCGCTATATGATTTCGCTTATGATTTCGTTTTTTTTTACCCACCGTTTTCCCGTGCGCAGCGGTCAAATAGCGTCGCAGATCGTCAGGTTCGTGCAGCGCAAATGGCACGTGTGGGCCACCGGCAACTACCTGCTGGACTACGAGGACCCGGTGAGGGGCTACGGCGGCGTCATCCAGACGGTGCTGGTGGCCAACCAGCGCACCGGGCTGCCGTCCGTGCTGCGGCTGACGGCGGAACAGCACTCGTTCGGCACCACGTCCGAGTTCGAGGTGCACGTGAAGGCGGAGGGGCTGACGGACGGCGTGACGCGCGAGCTGTTCGGCGCGCTGATGAGACCGCCACCGCCGTCCGCCGGAGAGCCGGCCGCGGACGCGCACAGGCCGCTGCTGGAGGCGCTGGCCCGGGCCCGGTTCGCCGTCAGGACGGACGAGCGCCTGCACCTGGAGACGGTGGTCAAGTTCAACGAGCAGACCGTCTACTGCCACCATCTGAACAAGACCACGTTCGACAACTACGCGGACGGTGAGCGAAAATCAGCGAAAATCGCTGCTGGCCCGAAAACCGCGCGACCCCTGCTGCAGTGTACGCGCGCAACGTGAAACGTCTGTCTCGTCTTAACTGTTGTTGCCAACGTGAGATCCGCCGAAAAGAGCCGTCACGGTTTACTACACAGACTTACAAAATAAACGGCGGATTCGATGGTAGCGGACCGTCCGCAGTTAGACGGCGCTGTAGGTCTTTTCGGCCACCCGTAATGTTTTTATTTTTGTCAATGGGGGCCCCTTATAACCACCCAATTCGGTTCGTCTTGAGTTGCTATTCTCCAGCTCGGTCTTGCCGTCGCCTCTCCCGTTCCGACGATTCCCTCCGAACTCCGCGAAGAGTTTATGTAATTCTTCGAGGACGTTGTTGTTGTTTCGCGCCGCGTAGCTAGGTCGTCTCGCGGTGACGGTTCCGTTGCCGGACCGTGGAGAAAGTCTGTCTCACGTATTCGTGCTCTGCCAATCCGATCTGGAGAGTTCGGCTCAGGAGACAATTGAACAACGCGCATGTTCCACCGTGTCCTCGGGATCGTGGATGCGGGGAGGAGGTTCTCGCGCTCTCGCTTTTGACCATACCGGGTGCTTTTGAAAACACCTGTGACCTGCGGCAAGGGCCTGCGCCGTTTGGGGTAAGTTGTCGAGTTCGCGTGGTTCAAAGACGCCGGACCCGCAGTATACAAGTCCGCGACCTAAACTGACCTGGATCTATTTGAACGGTTGTGGCGCAGTTCAAGGTCATAACATTTGTCACGTTGCTTGCGGGCCGAGTGATAATAGACAGAGGCTAGAAGATTGTTGCACCTATTCCTTATCCCACCCATTTCGGGTTTTTTTTTTTTTTTTTATATATTACCCGTGCGTCGTTTTCCACAGTGATAAAAAAGCTGAGCTCGCTGTACCTGCAGTTCAGTTTGAACTACCAGCGGCTCTCGTTTCCGGTACGGTTCCAGCGAACTCAGTTCACCGACTTCGGCACGCCGATCCTACTTCAGTTCAGAACGGCCTCGCTGTTGTCGCTGCGCGGCAGCATCAAACAGACCGAGAGCGGCAAGTCGAGGGACGCAGAGTTGGATTTTAGGTGAGCTAGCGACGGAAAAAAAAAAAAAAGCCGTTCGTGAGTAGTCCGTGTGTGTTAATTTATCAAAATCGCGTCAATATTGCAGATTTAACGTTAAAAAATATATACTACACCTCTACACACTACATTCGTTAACTCGTTAAGTTTAAAATTAAGTTGTGGATTCGATCTGACACTTACCTTAGTGTCCGTAAAATAAAAAAAACGACACACGTGTTGGTGTAGGCCTGTACGATGCAAACCACTCTCGTATCGAGGTATACGAATCTCTTTATTACACAGTCTGTTCGAGTGTTTGATAGTTTGATTGATGGTTTTTTTTTTTCGATGAAATATTGAAAATTCCCGAGGAGGCTGTGCACGCCAAAACGGTGATGATAGTAATAATAATACGATATTACGATACTAATGGCGGTTCGCAGGTACTCGATGGACACGGTGACCAGCCTGAAGACGTTCAACCCTGCCAGCAACACGTGGCGCGGCGCCGACCGTTTCCGGTGCATTCACGCGAGGATACCGTTCTCCACGGAGATCATCACGCACTTCTACAGGTCGTACATAAAGGCTTCGGCCTACCGGTACAAGAACTTCGTGGACGGCTCGAAGTTGGGGGTCGTGTGGCACTCGGCGACCAAGCTGTTTCCGCCGACGGATGAGAGCAAGACCGTGGTCGTCGGCAAGGGCGAACAGCAGTTGCTCGTCGACGTACGTATCTTCTTCAGGCGCCTTATCCGATTTCGAGTGTTGGCGACCATTCCAGCGACGCGAAACCGCTCCGATGAGCCCTTTCCACGCCGTTCCCTTTGATTATGAAGCCATGATTTCTTCTTCTGCCACGGCCTTTTTTTCCACATATTTGCCCTTGCAAAATGGCTTCAAGTATTGAATACCGCCTACTTTCATTCCTCATTATGTGACCTACGTATTGGAGCTTTCCTATCTTTATGGTGTTTACTAGCTCAGTAGTGTCCTTTTTCATCCTCCTAAGAACTTCGGCTAATCCGGGCAGTCCACGGTATTTTCAGTATTCTTCTATATACACTCGGTTCGATAATCGTATATTTTATCGGTGGCGGATGATACACGAGGTGCGACGAGTGCAGGCCCAGCTCCCCCGTTTGCAAACGAAAAAACAATATAATCGTTTAACCTAACCATCGAACACCTACCGAAAGAAGTGACCCACTCCAAAGCGTTATAGTCGAACTCACGCCCTGTTTCTTTCTTCCGGCTCTTTTTGAATTTACTCCCTTATTCTATCCTTTTTTTCTTTCCTTCCTTTTCGTATCTCCAACTTATTGATTTTAGTCGGGATCGCGCGCGTGCTTGGGAAATTGGGTCATATTATATTATAACAGTTACTTTGTCGAATTCAGATTTCCCCCCCCTCCCATTTCGCGTTTATGAAATCCGGACCGATCCTACGATAGTTTTTGGAAATATCTCCCGGCCAGCAGCTGTTACCTATATAACTATTTTATTGCCGATTGTTATTAATTTTTTACGTTATTTTTTTTTTTTAACAAAAAAAAAAACACCGTCACGACGCGCCGCTATGATGTTGACGAACATTTTTTCCCGTCAAACTGCAGGATTGGGCGTTCGAATCGAGGGACTTAGGGGCGAAAATAGCCACCACGGTGTTCGACTGTCAGGACGGTGGCAAGTTTTCCAACTCGTTGATCATCATCAAAGAAGCGTTCCAGATCAGCAACAAAAACTATCAGTGAGTGCGGTCTATACACGAACTCAAAATTCATATTAGCGTATCTTTTGCGATTTTCGTCCGACGATTTTTTTTTTTTTTTAATTCTGAGCGTCTATTTTTACAATGATGTTTTTTTTTTCCCCCCGTCAACAACTTTTCGGGTCGAAGGAATATGCTCAGATTTTTAAAGGCAGTACTTGTGCTCATTGGTGTATGGACTCCGGTGGTACTTTGCCTACTTTTTGAGTTAAGCCCCGAAAACCAAAAGAAAAAAATCGAGAATTTTACGGAAAAAAATTTGAAATGTTCACGTTTGTAATAACGACGCGCTCGGGGGTAGAAGGAGTGTGCTCCAATGACCGTTACGTTGAATACCGTATAAAAGTTGGCGTTTTAGCTTTGTATTTTATTTCAAGGATTTTTTTTTATATTTTGGTAATTTTCTGAGTTGTGTGCCGAAAACGAGACGAGAATGGCGAAACCGATACCAATCGTTAAAAAAAATTATTCCATGTATTTTTCAAACTTTTACGTAGGTACTAAATTAATTAAATGCATCGTAAAATAAAAAGAAAATTATAAAAGAAACGAAGAATCGTTTGGAAAACTATTTTAAAAAAGTATTTTTCAACTATTACCTACTTTATTCATTTTTTGTGTTCAGGTCGATACCCGGTGGCGTCGCACTACTCGGCGTCTATTCGCTTTCGAACTATTTCACGTTCATCCCGCCGGAAGACAGCTGCGGATTGATACTGTCCGTGTCGCCAATGCAGGTTAGTCTCGACACTGCAGATCTATGAAACTGAAAAACGGCCGTGTTGATTAGTCATGTAAATCTCAACTAGGATTCTTTATGGTTATAAAAACGTATACTTATAGCTATCGAAGCACTAAATTTAGTCCAGATATTCTAAAGTTCCGAACCTTAATTTTTTTTTTTCTTCAGTTTTGAGAGCATTTTAACACAGTTTGATACGACGTTTTTCGAGCGGTCTATCACTGTACAATTTTTGTAATTTGTAACCTTTTTTTTTTTTTTTGAATAGTCCGTGCGTGTATTTAATCATAACCGTCGGTTGTTCGTTAATTTTAATCAGTAGGTACGTAATAAAACGTTGAATTTTTTACTTGTTTCACAAACCGTAATCAAAACTCGAACTCGTAACAAGTATAGAACTCTAAAATCCCCGGATTCATAAGAGCGGCTGTAAAACAGATATTTTCTCCGACGGTATTCAAAATAATTCTGTCGACGGCGTTTTAACCGAAAATATACGTACCGTGAATCGACCGACTGCGATCCGACAAATAATGCGACACTTACTACGTACATAACCGTTTGAATGAATTGGACGGGAAATTTTTAATTTTTAAGAAAAACTTGTCTTCTGAACTCTCTCTCCTCTCCGTCACCGCTGATTGTCGCGTGGTATTATCCTTCTCTACCTACGGATTTCCTTCGTTCTATTCTGACCGTTTAGTTTCGTCGTTTTAATTAATACGATAAAACAACCGACGATACGGTTAATTTGGTGTTGTATTAACAAATTAATGTTGTAACGCGTATGTAGGTAGTGCCGGTGTTCGTGCAGGAGAGCAACACCGTGCACGTGACGATGAACCATTACGACCAGAAGTTGTGGGGTCTGGTGGCCGTGTTCAACCGAAACGCGGACGGCAACCAAGAGCTGTCGTTCAAGCTCAGCCACTCGGACCGCGAGCGGGACATCACCATCACCAACGGGTACTGGCGGCTGCTGCGGTTCGAGGGATCGTTCGTGCTGCCGTCCCGCAAGTCCGGCGCCCTGCATCCGCCGCCGCCGCTGCACGGGCTGGCCACCGTCTCGTGGGGCTACCACGACTCCGCCACCACCATGATCATGGCCGTGAAACCGGAGATCGCGCGGGCCGAGAAGTGGCCGGAACAGTGCGTGACGGACTCGCCCACGTGCCTGCAGACGGCCAGCGACATGTCCACGAGCCAGATCATCTCGCTGCAGTTTGTCAACGTGAGTACTGGCACCTCGGTCCTACTCCTTCGTGATCGTTCACGTCCCCTGCAAACGCACATTAACAACCCTCTCTTTGGTCGTCCTTCGACGTTCGCTCTCATAACTGCCACTGTACAGCTGCTTCGGTTTCTCCCCATCACACGGACGTCCAAACCATCCGGGTCCGTTTTCCCTCGTCTTGTCTATACAAGATATCTACCGATGTCTATTGCAGACGATATCTATACTTGATATCTATACAAGATGTCTATTGCAGACGCAACACCATCACTACCACCAGCTCACACATCCGTTTCTTATTCAATCTTCTCCTGTTACACCGCTCATGATTAATCTAAGCATTCTCGTTTCCGCCACGCTCAAACTCCGTGGTTGGTCTCACCACACTCCTGTAGAACTCACATTTTAGCCCATAATTCTTTTATCGCGTACAATTCTTCTCTCCGTTTCATCCGACCGCAATCCTACGTGTTTACGAGCACAGTGTAATATATGCTCCGAGCGGGGGTGTTTTGAACGGTGAAGTATTGCAGAGAACAAAAAAAAAAAAAGAAGGAAAGAAAATGAGTAAGGAGTAAATTCCAGGTCGGTTGAGAAGTGCCTACCGTTTTTTTTGGCGACTATACGTTTTGGGGTGGGTCACTTTTTTGTTTTTACCATCATATGTTTTATAGTAGCCGATCTTCTACGAACTACGTACCTGAAAAAGTGACTCGCCGCTTACGTCAAACTTCTCACCCAAACTCTTTTTCTACCTTTTTTTTTTTCCGAAATTATTTACGCGGTCATTTCTTCCCTCGGATTTTATTTCGTGTGGTCGTAACGATATAACAGCATGACATTTTTTCCCGCGGAAATCTCGCGAGGAGAAGCGTCGCGTATCCTGCACCTGATTCACGCGCCATGGTTGTAAAAATAATTCGTAAGGGCCACGTCGAAAAAAGCATGCGAACGAAAAATAACAAAAAAATTTACCGACGTGTATTATAATCCAAACCGATGATTTGTTGAAATGATAAATTCCACACAGTTGCCGAACTGGATGACCATCACGATGCACTCGTTGTTTTCGGATTTCGTAACCCAAGACGGTAACATGACCACGGTCGAGTTCACGTTCCCGACTAAACTTCCATGGACGACAAGAGGTGGGTACACGCATTCTACACAATTTTAGAATGTGCCTATATTGATTTTGTCAATTTTCGACGGTCCTCGGTCGCGGAGATATCGCCAACTCGAATCAATTGGGTACGTACAAAACACACGTATACACTACGCAAATCGGTTTTAGGAATTTGCGCCGTGAACTCGGCGACGGCGCTGAGCCTGGACAACTCGACCGCTCGCGACTTCGATTTGAACCAAGATTGTTACACGATAGCCGTAGCCGACTGTTCGTCGCTGGCTCGTTTCGTCGTCGGCATCAAAACGAACGCTTCCGATTCCACTTTGGTGAGCAGAAGACGCGAAAAAACAGCGATATATTTTGTAGTACTCTGTTGTCGTTAAACGTCGAGACGTTAAATTTCAAAAAATTTTCAGACCGTTCGCGTGCTGAGCCAAAACACCGTCATGGACGTGGTCCAGGACAACACGACCGTGCGAGTGTACGTCAACGGCACCGAGATCGAAGTCACTGCGACCGGCGTCCAGTACCCACAAAAAATCAAGGACGATTCGTTCGTTTACAAGTGGGTCTCGCGGGCGGTGTTATTTCCTCGAAACCGCCCCGGTGTCGACGAGTATCGGTTGAACTCATTGTCGAACGCGTGTTTTTTTCAGAGCGAAAAAATGGGACGAAGAGATGACCGATCTTGAAATCAGTCCCGGGGTGACGATACAACACTACGGCCACACGGTGATCTTGTTGGTCGAGAGCAAGTTGCGAGGGTTCACGTGCGGCCTGTGCGGAAACTTCAACAGTGAAAACAGCGACGAGTCGAACGAAACGCCGAGATGTGTACGATTGTAAAAACAGACGAAAGATTGACTGGGGCCGCTTAAAACAGAGAAAAAACGCGCCTACAAAATAATGTAATAGCTGCGCATAAACTTTCAAACATATAAATAATTTATACGTCCTATAACGTACGTCATACATTTATAACTATTATGTAAATATACTATTTTGATAAATGAAAAAAAAAAAAAAAATACAACAACGATAATATCATTTGATCGTATTTTAAATAAATTCGAACGTTATATTCCAACATAACGTGTAAAAAAACCGGGATCGCTGTAGGTCGCCTGGGTTTTGGATACGGCCACTGCGCTTTTCAATAGGTATACTCATATTTATAATATTGTTTTTCATGTAAAAATATAAGAAGACAAAGAGTGATACGACTGATCTTGAAATTATTTTCTGGGGACAATTCAACGTTATGACTACATTGTTATGACGTTAGTTGAGAGCAAGTTGCCTGGAATCATTTTAGGCCTGTTGGGAAACTTTGACAGTGTAAACTCATGTGTCAAATAAAATGACAAAATGTGCACAATAATTGTAAAAAACAAATTTGTTTATTTAAAAAAAAAAAAACCATATACAAAAATAATGTAAAAACGTAACTTACATACATATATATATAATTCATGTATGCATACGTCTTACATATATAATTATAACATAAATAAATTATATCGATAAATGGAGAAAAAAAATTTAATAATTATTACTATCACGCAATTGTATAAAGACTATTTAACCGTTGCTTCTGTACGTTGTCAACGAATTTTTCCGCTCTTAAGCTCAATTCTTTGTTGGACGATCTGTACCGAGAAAATGCTCTAATATTTCTTTGGTACATGAAAACTGCAATCATGAAATCCCACGCGGTGAATTCAGGCCACAAAACTGGTGTAAAATAAATGTAACTGTAAGCACACTGAAAAACAAAAAAATTGTAATTGCTTTACGTCTTGGCTGCAAACGAACAAAACACATTTTTATTTTTCCATTAACTACTTACCTGCCATATCATAAAATCGCTCAGTCTCGTTTCACCAGACGTACGTATTAATAAATCTGGTGGTGGTGACGGATACGTATACAAACAGTTATCTATAATTTCCACCGATAGGTCCGATTCCTCCAAATCCTTGTTTTTAATACCGTGGCATATTTTATTGAATGCATTTGTCAACTCATCGTGGCCTAAAACGAAAAAATAAATCATATACAACTGAATAATATGATGCAAATTTTAACATCAGCCGTTAACTGTATAAGGCACAACCGTGTGCAGCAAATGGTACTTTACAGTAGTTTGTACTCTTGAACTTTGGTCAGTGTAAACCACCTAACTATATAAAAAACACACAGCACAACTGATACACGTGATTCCTTGCATTAACATAATTTAGACAATTATGCCTGCGCACATTTATCTAGCCTTACTTTTAAAATGGTAAATACTTTTTTATACTGACATGGAATTAAAATGCACAGCACTGTTTACAGGGTATTATTACACGGTATATTTTACAGGAAGATTACAAAATTAATTTTCCTTTTTACCCTGTAAAAAAACGTACAGTTATTACCCCGATGCACCCCATACTGATAAACAGTATCGATAGACTGACAGGTATGAAGCAAAATATATGACACATTTGGAGACACCGAACCCTCGAACCAAACCTCCAAGCGGTCGCGCCAGCTGTGTTTTTACACAGCAACTTAAACTAGTTTCTTTATCAGCCCCAAAAACAATCGGCCCAAAAATTTCCACCACTATTCATACATTAGGTGTTTGTAAACAACCAACAATATTTTTCAATTCTGTAGTCTATTTTCACTTACCAGTCACAAAGTATCATTGTGAGTGATGTTGGGTGTTGGTGCGGTGTAAACTGGCAGGCGACTACTACTCTAATTATTTTGATTTTTTGTTTTTTCAATTATTATGTGGATACATTTGTTTGATATTTCTTTTATACATTTCTCTTTATGTTTTTTTGAATTTCTTCCAACGGGATTGTAAAAGGCGCCACCCACTTGGAGGTTAATAAATATAAACGTTACTGTGCTTAGTTTTAACATTTACCTAACACACATAAAAAATGTCTACGATTGTTAGAACTTACCTGTATAACAAAACGCCACATTTAAAAAAGTCTTGTTATTGTGCTTGGTGATGAGCATCGACTCGGCTATTAACTTAACCAAATCATCGGGCAGTTTTTTTAAATTCCCAATAACATTGATACACACGCCGTGCTCGTTTAATTTATCCCTGAAACAAAACTAACAATTACAATCAACAAACTTTAATTAAAAAAAACTTTAAATTATACTGTACTAACTATAAAAGATGTTAGATACAAATATCAAGAAGCGTGCCATACCATTGATTAAATACTGTATATTTTTTATACTAGTAGTTTGGCCGTAAATTCATAAAATTATGTACATTTTGTAATAAATGTTCCTGGGGATCTTATAAAAATTTCAATACCCATAATCTTTGGGTTTTTTTCAAATGTGTCGATGACTACAATTTTTACCGAGCTTACAAATTAAAGTTTTTAATTCAACACGGCCGAATACTACGATGGTATGAAAAGAAAAAAAAACAGTTTCAATCGGTGATATCGTTGGGGAATTGTGGAATTTTAATTTAAAACACGCCACCGACGTATAATACTTATGGACTAGTGTCAACACGTCGTTGTAAAAATTATGGTAACGGTTGGTTCATCGTCACTTTGTGTTTAATAAAATGATAGCAAGTTAAATAATTGAAATGACGGTTAATATCACAACTTTAAACTAATCAAAACAGAACTATGTACGCATCATTACTTTTCTTCCAGGAGTTTTCTGAATTTTTCTCGGGCAAGATCAAACAAAGCATTGATTTCTTCTTGGGTTCTCTTAAAATTGTCCAAACTGAAAGCGTACACTGTCACTTCTTTAATGCCCAAGTGTAAACACCACTGTAACGTCTCGGCCAACTTGTCGAATCTAAAAAACACACCACGCTGGTTATGTAAAAATAATACATAATAATAATAATTACCGTAAGAACTTCCCTAAAAAATATCATCTACAATCATTCGCCAATTTGATGAACTACCAGAGTTGGTGTCGGTTAATTTTTAGTTGCACTCGGTGCTTGACTTGGGGTAATAATAGTGGAGAGACGCGGTAAAGAAAGACCATAATAATGTTTGTCCGCAAATCGAAAGAAACATTTAATTTCACAAAACCGAATGATTTTATCACAGATTCGGAACTGCCGCAAATCTAACTATATAAAAAGACCGTGCTCTCGCTGAATTCTCTCAACTAGGTCGGGCGAAAAAATACGTCGTACGCGCCTGTACTGTAGGTAGTTTTAAAGTTCTCGGAAAAAATGTCGACGGATCCGTCTTCCGGAAAGATTTCGCGGTAGCTTAAGGTGAAAATGGCGGCCCGCCGAGTTTCGCTCCCGGGGGTTGCGACGCCAGCACAGAAAACTGCGACTCACCCGCGCAAGTGGCCCTCCTGCTTCTCGACGCGGTTCTTCCTCGCGTACCGCCTGTTGCCGTCCATGATGAACGCCACGTGACGGGGCACCGGTCCGTACGTCAGCACCTGGGCGCAAAACCGTTGCGTCCAAGACATGGAATTGTCGCGTATCCAGGCCATGTCCGGGTGCGTGAGCAGCAGAACATCTAAAACGTCATTTTTCGTCTGTTCTTTTTCCCCCCACCCCTCACGTCGAACGCCGCCGACCTTTGATGCCGGCCGGTCGGTCGTTTTTTTTTTATCTCCGCTAAATAAGAAAAACGGCACCCACCCGCGTCGACTGTACACGACGTGTGCCGCCTACCTATAGGTGGCCCGGCAGGATCCCCGACGACGCCTACTTTTATAGTATTATTGTTGTTGTTGTTGTGTTCACCTCTGGGGCGAAAAATCCGCTGAAACGAATCGCGGGTCGGAACCGATCGGAGTTCAAAAATTGACTGTTGACGCGACGTTTTAATACTTCGTTACTGCAGATCGCTGCGAAAATTGATACGATCCGCGGTTGATAAGAGGCGCGTTGATAAAAAAAAAAAACCGCCCATAAGCACAGCTGCGAGATAATTCAACGTCGAAAATTTCTGATACGGACGGCGATACCGCGGAAATAATCGCAGTACACGAACAATTTAGAATCTCGGTGGAGAAGCATTTTATATTATCGCGGTTCAACAAAGGTGGTTCTTTTTTTTTGCTGTCAACACGATTTTTACCGGAATCTTTCCGATAGAAATTTGCGCCGATTTTTACATGCGGTACACATTTTCTCTCGGCAAAATCGGATCGAGATGGTGCTTTGGACGTTTTTTCTCGATAGTTTTACTAAAAACGCGACGGGAAAAACCACCCGCTGGAAAAACGGCATTTTGTCGACAGCGCGCGTACAAGCCGTTTCTCCTCAATTTCGAAAACAATCGTCGGAGGAGTCTCGAATGATTTCGGACGATACAATTTTTAAAAAGTCACGTTCGGTTTTAGACTTTGAGGTTTTTCGTTCGTAAATGGGTTTTTTTTTTCTACTTGAAATTCGAACACAACGTCGGTCGTACACGTTGCTCTAACAATATATGTATATACCGAAAATCGCACAATTTTTTTTTATTTATAGGAGCCGCCTTTGCCGATATTAATGTACACTATACGGGCGCGGCCGTGTTATAAATTTATATATAAAAGCGGTCCGATAGGTTTTCTCACTTTTTACCAAATTATCCCAGCTCCACTTTTTCGTCGTTACAGTTTCCATCTCGTATGAGCGGTAATAAATTGGTGGTACCTATCGTTTTGTCGTCAGGGGTGTACTGCAGCTCGTGGATTTCGTTACCGTCGCAGCCTTCTAAAAAAATAGCAAAACAGAGTGTATAATAATTTGAAAATACTGTACAGACGTAATACGATTGATTTTGTAAGCATATAAGTGTAAAAACGAACGTTAAAGAGTACCGGTTTTTACCCTCAAACAGACTTGCATAAAGCACTTACCGGTTAGACGATATTAAAAATTTTATACCATATAATGTACAGCTAAAAGTTTACGCATCTGAGACATTATGAAACTTAATATTGTTATCGCTTCATCCGGAGCAGTGCGAAAAAAAGTATTGTATGACTGCTACTGTAATATTGTATCGCGGGGGCGTCACAACGAACTATTTGTGTACGTACTCACCCATATTTTTCGTTTAGAATTTTGTTAACCGCTCATAAATGTTTAATTAGGTATACACGCTGTACCTACATGTCCCTCCCGTGTGTTTGTGACACTTTTTTCACATTTTTTTTTCTCCGAAGCAACAACGTTATTATGAAAACGATATTCGTCGTCACGATCTCGCGGCGAATTTTCGGAGTCAACGGAAATAAAACACACACTTCGGCCACGTATTGTTTTTCGTAAAATCGATGGGTTAGGTATCGCTCCGCTCAGAATCCAGAAGAGCGGCTGACGATACGACACGATATATACAACACAGGTTCGTGTAATGTATAAACAACGTAAATACTTATACGTTATACAGGTAATTTTGAGCAGAAATGGGTGTTGTGTTTAAGCTGCCAGCTCGAGTGTGGAAACTACTATGGCTAAGGGGTGAAATTGATTATGTTACAATATTATTAATTAATAATAGCTGTATAGGTTAGATATATATCGTGTTTCTACGACTTTTGTAGAGAACGCCGAACATGTTCTTTCCGAATTTATAATTTGTTTTTTAAATGATGTTGTGATGAGATTAATTATTCTCAGGAGCGTTTCCACAGGGTAGCATATTATACGCCGCATATACTCTGAAGATACTTTTTACAAAATTATATACTCTCAAGACTCAAATGTTACGCAAAGCGAAAAACTTTGGTTACTCGGCAAACGCTTTGAAAGTAAATATCTAGTTTACTTTCGAAATTATATTAAACAATTTTTTCGCAGTTCATATGTGCACACATTGACGTCAGTTCTATAAGTCTTTATCACGTTGATGGCCAAAATGTTATAGACAGTAATTTTCATAATCGATAGATACTCATGCTCGACATTGGCATCCGGCGATCATTGCGTACCTAGAATTTTACAGTTTTTGTACATGGAAGTAAAAAGAAGATATTATTTAAAAAAGTTCGGTTTAAATTTGTTCACATTATTAACTGACTCGTCTTTTACCCTTATAAGAAAAATATTTGTACTATACCTATTAGGTAAATGTTCATATTTTGGTACCTGCAAGTAGGTGTACTGTCAAAAAATAAAATAATGGGAACACCACTGATTATATTACGTAGGTACAACCTCTATTATAGGTGACAGGTGTACAAGTGATTGGTCCGAGGTGATACTTATATTTCATTTGAAGCATTTTATGTTTTTTTAATTTTAACTCTATTGACACTCTACTGCAGGATAATGCGCGGGATAATCTTTGGTATTAGTGTCTGATCTTGATGGGATCATCAGGGGATCCCATTAAACACCACTAGAAAGTAGGATTAGGCATATAGTATTACGTTTATGTTATATTAGTATTTATATTGATTTGAAATTTTTACACTCGCCCGTTCTATTCTGTCGCATCGATGACTAATTTAAAATTCTCTTCGACTGTTGTACAACGTCGTTTACGTGTATTGTTTTCAAATGAAGTACCGATGTGCGATGATAAACTAAACGAATATAAACTTACAATATTATAATATTATGCACGGCTCTACTGTTTTTCATTAAACCTATACGTAACACGTTGCAGCCGCCAGTTATACCTATCATTTATGATAATATACCGTGTATAATGTAGTGCTTAACTAATGAAAAACATTTTGAAAATATGCGATAAACGGTTTAGATATAGGTAAGTTATGTAGGTAGTTGATAATATTATTTTATCTGTTGCCAGGCAAAAACCTAATCGTTCTAAAGTTCATAAATGTTTATTGAATAGCAATTAATAATGTTTAATAGCGTATTATTATCGTATTAGTCACCAATATTGAAGTATAATAAACAATAATGTGCACTATTTTTATCAAAAGAATCAAAAAAGTAGTTTTTTATTTAGTACAGGTATGTTCTTGCAGATTAATCGAGACTGTTTTTTCTATCGAGCACTTAAAGTTTATTTCTGAGCACTCCTACAATAGCACGATATATTTATTGATAACTTATTAGTTATACACGTCACGTAAAAAAGTCAACGTTTGCCAATAACGCGTGTACAGTTATTCCTTCACAATTTCGAAAATAATCATCTTGAATGGTTTTAGACGTATCTTTGTACTTTACTTTACTTCAAAAAAATGAGCAAAATGTTTCATCTGATTTTGGGCTTTTTGCAGCCATTTTTAGCTGACGAGGTTTTTCATTCATAAATTGGTTAATTTTGAGTTTTCTGACGAACACAACATCAGTCGTACGTTACGCTAACTATATGTGTGTTGGCATATAACGTTTTTAAAATCGCACATTTTTTTTTTGATCGATATTGGATTTTTAGCGACGTAACAATATCAGATTTCGCGTACCATGGGTTATTTCTCCGTAATTTTGAAAATAGTCTTTGTTACGTCAACAAAAACGTATCTTCGTACCGTCGAACTACATAAAAAAAAAAAAGTTCAAAAAGTCTCATTTTTATTGTCGAATTCGGGTTTCACCGTCTATATTTGATGACTCGCGCTCGAAATCGTTATTTTTTTTTTCGGAACGCAATCGCTTTTGGATGTTATTAAATAATAACCGCAACTTCCAAAAAAACAGTGACCCACCCAGAACCAGAACCTAACCTAACCCAGAGCTCTACTCCGTCAAACTACCCGCGCGACCCGTACAGTGATCCCGGCCGTTTTTTGTAGATCGTTAATTTATTTATCCCCCCGCCGTTCGGCGATCATTCGCCGCCATCAACAGCCGCGGCCGGCCTGTACGGTTTTTCCTCCATGACGCGTCGCGCAGCGCTCGTTTCTTCCACGGGTCAAAAACGAGAATAGCAACCTCACTGAACGGGCCGGCGCGTCCCCGCCCCGCGCGCCGTCGGTCGCCAATGGTCGCAGAGCCGAGTGCGGAGTGTCCGCGAAACGAAACTTGTTATTTTTCGACAGCCGGAACGCCGACAGCGCCGTATCCGACGCGTTTTCCGCCGAGCGAGAAAAGCCGAGAAGTAAAAAAAATAACGCCGACGTTGCGCCAAGAACACGCGGACACGAGCGAGTCTGTTTCTGCGTCCCATCCACACACACGCACACGCGCCGCCGTTTGACCGCGTCCGTTTCACCGGTTTCACACGCGCGCCCCGACAGTCCGTTCAACGACGACGAACCATTATCGAAATGACCGATAACCAGTAAGTGTCGCGAGCGCCCGGGGGTTGACGTCGATCGGATCTCCGGTCGAAAAACGTTCGTTTCGTTTCCGTTCTCTCACCCCGGAAGTCGTGTCCCCGGCGCACACGTGCTCGGCCGCGCGTCCCTGCGACACGTATAGCGGGGTGGCGCGGGCCGATTTTCGTGTACGGTTCGGAGATTATTCGAACCCCCCGACCTCTTTTAACGGTTCGCTTTCGACGTAACGTCTCTTTTAAGACGTTAATTTTTGCACGGCTCCGCCAAACCGCCGTCGCCACGCGCGTTCGATCGCCAATCGATTTCAGTCCCGTGGAAGGACTTTTCGTCTTTTCCGTTCTCTCCGAGAGTCGTCTCGATTACACGATCCACAATCGCCATTCGTATCGATCTGACGGTTCGCCCCCCCCCTCCCGCCGGCGCTCTCCGCCATCCCGGCTGGAACAAAAGAAACGTGTATTTGACGCGGGGAAGGCTTTTCCTTCTCGTGTTCGTTCCCGTGCCCCGCCGCCGTCGTTGATGAACCGTTGTTATCGGCTTGTTATCCCGGTCCGGCAATCTATACTCCATTCCACGAGAGAATAATCAGTCCTCCAAACTTTTCCGCCTTATCCTTTAAAAGAAAAGGAATCAATTTGTTTCGCGTCAGAAAAGTTTGGCCTTGGGTGACATCGTGAACAACGTCGAAGACGCTTGGAGAAGAAAGTTGGAGTCTGGCATTGCCGAAGCCATGAATTATTGTGATGCATGAAAACTGTTTATTCTCTCGTGGAATGGAGTATAGTAAGAAAAAAAAAATACCTGCCCAACGGGGAACCGATCCTACTATCTATCTGGATTCTCTCGTTGAAGACGATACCGCCAAGTGTGCTCTCTCGATCGCTACAATTTTCTATCTAGCTAGATAGATGCCACAGCGGTTTGAGTTTAAAATTTTCAAACGTCGCGTCCTTTTTGTCCGCTTCATTGTGAATATTGTCGTGGTTGTTGTTTTGAACGGTACATTGTCTGTTTCAGAGTACTGATACCCCCCGTTATCTGGGCCCAGCGCAATTCGGTAGTGTACGTAACCGTTTGCGTTGAAGATTGCAAAAATCCAGACGTCAAGATCGAACCGGAACAAATATTTTTCCACAGTGCTGCTGGCTTGACACAGAAAGTCTATGAAGTGACCATACCTCTTTTCGGAGTCGTCGAACCCGAAGTAAATAAAACCGATAACGAAAACAGTATTTTGTACGTTTCGCTCATGTTTTTCTCTTATATTTTTAAAGAATAGCAAAACATCAATAGGAGGCAGGTACGTCGAAATCGTCTTGCAAAAGCCGCCCAGCGATACAAAGTATTGGCCACATTTGACCAAAGAAAAAAAGAAGTACCATTGGTTAAAAGTCGATTTTAAAAAGTGGAAGGACGAAGACGACTCGGACGATGAATTGGCCGGCGGCGCTGAAGAAATGGGCGGTTTGGGAGGAATGGGAGGAGATACCAACATTGACGATGTAAATATTGTTAATATTGAATATTTTAGACTGTAGTGAACGACAACAATGTTATCTTGTACTCAGATGCTCAGTATGATGGGCGGCGCGGCCGGAGGAAACAAGTTTGGAAATTTGGGAGGAGGTCTTGGTGGAGACTACGGCGAACCTTCCGACGAAGATTCAGACGACGAAGAAATGCCAGAACTTGACGACATCGAAAATGAATCTGTAATTTTTTTTTTTTTATAAATCTATTGTGATGTCTCGAGAGAGTGGTGATGATAATTTGATAATTTTTTTTTGTTATTACAGAGTAAAGGCAAAGAGAAGAAAGAAGACGGCGTGCCCAATCTGGAGGAAGTAAAGCCGGCAACGGCTACCTAAACCCTACTACCGTCACTATCTCATACTTCCGAATTTTTGTTCACTTAATGATACATTCAAATAATTTTGTTTGTGTGTATTTTACATCAAATGAACTTCATATGAAATTATTTCAACACTTAATACGTATGAGCATTATTATTTTTCTATTTAATAACAAAAAGCTGTACCGTAAAAGCCTATACTCATTGTAGGCATTTACATAACCCGTTTTATTTGTGAAAACATTATCGAAATTTTTTTCTCATTCCTTATTGCACTTCTAGAGAAATTCCTCTATAGGTATTATTCTTGAATTTGTCATAACGTGTTTATGGTTATTAGTGTTTATATATTTTTTTTATATAAAAAATCTGTTCACAGTGTGAAGTAATAAGATAAGTGAAAATTATTGAACTAAATTAAAGTTTATTAATACACTAGCATAAAATTTTGTTAATTTTAATATTGGTTTTAAAAAAAAGCGCTTGAAGCAACTGGATTTTTATCATAGTTATTTTTATGTACGCATTGTTATCTTTTTAAACTATTAGGTTTTTAAGATACTACAGAACTTCATTAAAAACATATTTTATTCAACCGGTTCAACAAGTCTGTTTTGTATGTTCATTTTTTTCACGGTGTTTTTTTGATGAACTCTGATGTAGACTGAATGTTAATAAAAATTTTAAAAAATGGTTTTATTTTACTGCATTATCAAACAAAATATAAATTATAAATTTGTATGCTTGAGATTGTGGATTTTATAGAGTACGATTTGAATTAGTTCCTATTTGCAAGTGCAAAAACATCTAGAGTTAGGTAACCGCAATGCAATAACTTATTCCAATAATTACTTGTTATTTGGCACTTCCAAAATTAAAGCCCTATTCAAATTTTTTATACAAAATAATTGTATAAATGTCCAATGATAAAGTGTAACTAAAATGTTATCAGTCTATATAAAAAGGTAATACTCGTCTAGTGATTGTTGGTATGATGCGCAAGTAGAAAAAAAGTGTATTCATTTAAACGAGGAACGTTTTACCTTCTTAAGTATACTTATTTTAAATAAGAGTGTTAAATTAAATTTATTGACATTATTGCCAACGGTTTTCCAGTAACATTTGAAAATGAAAATAAGTGCCATGATATGGCCTTTTTCACACGTCAACCATCTAGTCGTGTGGACTCTCACGGCATGTACCATAAATGACCATACCGTGCGTGTGTGTGTAAAAGGTCGTCCTGTGTCAAATACATACCGTCTTTTAAAAAATATTTACGACTTGGTTGTGCGTACGACTTAAATTACTATACCAATATTGTTAGTATTTTTATTTACAATAAGTTATGACATTATAATATTGATTATTATCATCGACTCGTAAAAGAGCTGACTAATAAAATAATCTTTTGAAACAATTTCCATCTAAACAATGTTAGGCGTTTGTATTGTGTTTTTTTTTTAGTTACCTATTTTCACGTATCAAAAGTATTTTTGGATCCAAGTACAGCTATCATTGTTTTTACAATGTTATATTTTTTTTCATGATCATTTTCTTGGGTGGGAGTTAAATGGCATATCCAAAATTGTGCAATTTTATTTTTACATGTAATTTTTTTTTAGCGTATATTTTTGATTAATTTTTTCAATAGTTTATAATGTTCACACAATAATAAGAGATTTTAACGACGGGTGAACCATGTAGTACGCCTCCAAAATTTTTGTTATTTGTACATGCTATTTGAATAAGTTTTCTTAAGATGTCAACATTTTTGAACTTTTATGGCCACTTGGAAAATAATAACGTATCATCGTCTATAAACTTAACTCTCACATAACCTTGGAGATTTTTTTATACCATCATGTATAGGGAAATATGTTGTTAAGCTTGTACTCGAGTTGTGAAAGTTATGTAAGTAATAAAGTTGTGAAAGTTCTATCAAACAAAAACTGTGAAAATCACAAATTTTAACATTTTAAAGGTCTAAATTTTTCTCAAAATGTATAGAAATTAATACATTTTAATTTTACTTTTTCTATTGTGTGTATATTTTGAAACATGCTTCAAAACAAGCAATATTTTTATCCTATCTTTGGAAGGCTATTTTATGTAAATATTGGAGAAATAATACATGCGTATTAATTTTTGGGTGTTCAAATTAGCAAAACAAAAACTCATTGTTGTGAAATCAATACATGTTGGTAACACAAAATCCTAAAAAATATATTTTATTTTGTGTTTAACAGTTAACATTAACACTACAGAGAATTTGATTCTAACATAATTGTGATTGACATTATTTAAAACAATTTTAACAAATGAAAACTGATTTTCTGTAAGTATTCAGTTTTATTTAATAGAATTTAAGTTTATAATGTTACACCAAAATATTTTAATTAAAGAATAGAAAAAAAAAAAAACAAATTAAGCCATAGACGCATCTCCGCCAGACACCTCACCTTGGGGTTTAACTACCAAGACATTGTCGTAAAATCTGGGCAGTTGATCACCCAAGACCAACTTTCTTTGAATAGCACCAGTATGGTTTATTATGCCCATACGTACGACACCTCCGCTTGAACCGTCACGTTTGATCGCCAATGAAATCGCTAAAAATTACACAATTTATACAAAAATAGTAATCATATCTTTATAAGTACTTTCAACATACCATTTAGTACAAGTTCTTGACATTCTTTTTCTGACATTCCATCTTTGTACTGGGAGTCCATAAAACCATACAAATATGAGCTACCAGAACCGCCAATAGAAATGTTTTGTTGAACGATTGTACCGCTTACGAGGATTGAGTACACCTGGTGAACGAATGTTGATTAAAGACTTTTTTTTCTATATTATATTGCAACCTATGTGTTACAATCTTTCTAAAAATCTAAAAAACTTTTTAAAATGTATGTGTATGTGTTTTTGGCAAGACAAAGTAATTTTTTTGAATTTATACAACAATAAGTAGTGAATAGAAAAAAAAAGAACAAATTGACAGTCTAAAACAGAAATATTTACAATAATACTAAAATGTGGCAAACAAGACCGTTCTCCACGAGTAATCGAAATTCGTACTCCGTTGATTTTTTAATGCAAATATTTTTAGCATGGTAATAATAATATTGTTTATGCTATATGTGTTTTTATTTTATTGCACGTTTGCTTTTAACTTGTGTCTTACAATCTAGCGTTAAGTTTGAAAAACATAATTGATTTATATTATTTTACATGCCGGAGATAAAGATGTTAAGGTAAAAAATAAGTTTTTCTATTGGAACACTAATAATTCAATAATTATCACCTGTCCACCAAACTGTTTGTCCCATCCGGCAACGATAATTCCGGCGGTCAGCTGATGTCTGTTCTCATAAATAAGATTCCTGAAGACACTAGCGGCAGCTCTGACTAGTGGCGGCTCGCCCATTTGAACGCTACAACAGACACGTACAAACCGGATGAAACTATACTGGCACTCGTAGAAATAGCTGCTCTATTACGACTCGAGTCAAATATGAGTTTCAAGTTAAGTCGCCTGACGGTCGGCCGTCTGCCCGACCTACATTATCGGTTGAAAGTCACCTACCTAGTTAAATCCATGTAATAAGCCACAATGTCCGTGATCGCTTGCGTGTCGGCAGCCGAACCGGACCGACAGCAGTAGATGTTGTCGCACACCTTGGTCAACTTGTCGGTCACTCGGTTGGCGATGTAGGCTCTGGAAAACGAAGAATGAAGCGTGGAAGAAGAGCACGCCAAAAAGAGCGTAGTGTTTTTCACTTACCCGGTAGTCGTGCGGGAGTCGGCTCCGATGATGACGCCGCCGTCGTAGGTGGCCGCTATGATGGTGGTCTGAAATTCAAAAACGCGATTCGTACAAGAAGGAAAAAACAATTTACCAGCTACGTCGAAGTAACTCAAAAAATATCGTTTAGTTTGTACTCACGCCCGTGGATACTTCGTCGTTGGCAAGCTCTTGCGCTCCGTCGCTCTGAAAACCGCAGTGACTGAGAAGAGACATTTTGTTAGAGATTTCAGACAGTTTTCCGTGTTCAAAATGACGTATATTTAAGTAATTAACAACGGAAAGGCGATTTCCAAACGGCGTTTAGTAATATTATGTTCGACGGCCAGTAATGATTGTAACAATAACAATTTCTGCTGATAATACTATCGAGTTTTGTACATAACCTGAAAAAAAAAACGAGACGATAAAAACTGCAGCGTAATCATCGCCGCGTTACTTCCATGACAAATATTTTATTATATTTTTCTCGCGCGGTTACTTCCATGGCCAATACGACCCGCCGTAAAAAAACTGAGTTCTCTATATTTTAATTAACAATTACTATTCTCGTGGAACATTGCGTGTGTGTCGCGTCAATTTTGATAAATAAATAAAAAATAAAAACGGTCAACTTAAAATCGCCGTAACTTCGAAACCTCGTAAAAGTCCAAGTGTTCTTATTTTTCTCGTCAAAAACAAAATAATCCAATATAAAATAAAACCAAAAAAAAAAGCAAAATACTATAATAATACTACTATAAGTAAACTTAATAATAATTTAAATTACGACGCTTCTCGAATGTGGAAACTAAAAATGTTTACGAAAATATGTTGCGGGTGAGCGTAAATACCCCTCGAATTAAAACACTTTTGCTAGTTCCATCGGAACTATGAAAAAAATAAACCATGCAGATACATTTTGAAAACGGGTTAAAAATTCTAAAATAGCATTGCGTGCGTCACTCACTTTTTACATTTTTGAAAAAAGATTTCTAATTATTGCAATTTTCATTATTTTTAATTTTTTTTTTTTTGTACATTTTTGTTGAGTCAAATATTATATTTGGACGCGTACCTACCTACTGCAGAGTTGTAAGAATTTTAATCATTTTATCATAATACATAGGTACTTATATGAACATTAGACAAAATTGTTATTTAAAAATTAATGATAGGTTTTATTAATAGAAATACGTACAAAAGGTTTTAAAAACCCGATTCGTTTTAGAACATTATAATACGTCTTTAGTAAGATCTAACCTCGAATTCGGTTCACTTATTTGGTCAGCTTCAAAATACACAAAACGATCTCGATAATGTTCGATATAATAGTTTCTGAAAAGAATTGCTTATGTTGTTGAAAACTTTGTTAACTAACGTAAAGTTAGCTGATATTTTGTTTGTATGATATATACCTACGATATTTTAAACAATCTCATTGCGACTGACCTGAGTTACTATCGGAAGTTGGTTTTCGTATATTATAGGAACTTAGTATTTCATTGGTAATTCCTAAATACAGTTTAATCACCTACATTTAAATTTAACGCTTTAGGATTTAATAAAATTTCTATCTTTTCCCATTAAGTACCTAATTGAAATAAAGTACCTCTATTTGTCTTTTTATATAGGTACTTGTCAGTAATCAGTATTGTTACAATATATAGTTTTAATTATTATAACCTTGTAAAAAGGGCTTTTGCCCGTGAATAATTAATTAAATAAATAAACTGTTACTAGGTGTACACTGTACTAAATAATAATTGCGACTCTATTATTTTCTTTTACGTAATACGTATACTATTATACACAGTGCCGGATTACCCATAAGGCGGAGTAGGCGCCCGCCTTGGGGCCCTACTCATTTAAGGGGCCCCGTGAAAACGAAAAACCACAATTTTTTTAAAGATTTATGTAAAAAATAATTTTGTTGGGGCCCAAAATTTTAATTGCCTAGGGGCCCACCAATGTTTAATCCGGCACTGATTATACAACATTTTGTGGACTGCGAGGTTATATTTTTTTAATATTTGACGAGTGTACTTAGTTAATATTTGATCCGATAGATAGCACACCGTTTTTGTTTTCCCACAAAATGATTTGTGGGTCGCAGTTCCATCGTTAGTAAAAACTTTTTATGGACGTATACAAGTGAAAAATTATACACGTTTTCCCTAATTATTTTGACTACGTTTTAATGTATATACCTATACTTTTAGTTCAATACAAAATTAATGTTTATGATTTTTTGAAAATTTGTAATGTTCCTAACATTGAGTGCATTTTACTAGATATAACTTACTATACTTTACTTATTACTTGAGTTTTTACTACACATAAATTAACATTTGAATTTTAAAGTTCTGTTTTGTACAAGGAAGTGGGTTTTTTTTTTTTTTTATTCGGTGCTGGTTTTCAGTATATATTTCACTGATTTTAGTTCAATGTTATATAGCAATTTTGTGACGTAGTATTTTGTTCTTTTTTAAATGTGTATACTTACAAATACGTATATTGAGAAGTATTGTCCCGTCGCCAAATTATGGAAAATGTTTTCCACGTGCAGCCCTTGTGCTCTGGTTATTCTTTCTTTTTTCTTTTTTACTTTATAATTAATTACACTGTTCACCAATTGACATCGAAATATTCTTTTATATGAGTATATACACTATACTATATTTTGGAGCTTTTTTAATTGGGTTTTAATTTTATTTTTATGAACGGGTTTGTTTTTACGATTGGACGACTAATTAAAAAAAACGAATAAATTTTAAGTAATTTTTTTGTTTTATTATAATACGACAATAATTGGTATTATTACTTTGGGACGTCTAACTTTAAACATAGTTTTGATATTGTATTAATGTGTCTGCTGGTGTTCACAATTATTTAAGTATCGATTTGCATGGGTGTTAGAAATAATTTTGTGCGTTGACGTATCTACTATAATATCGTATTTTTCTTCACAATAGTATAAGACACGTTTCGTTCTACGTAGACTTTTTCAATTTATGGAACAACAAATTAAATTTTAATCGTCTGGCAGTATATTAAGTTACTTAAAAGTTTTGCTTCTGTCAAACGTTTTTTTTTTTTTTGCTACGTCGAGGGAATGGTGAGAATATATATATATTTATATATATAATATATATATCGAAGCTGTTTTCAACAATTCCCATATTAGGTAGCTGTTTAAAAGGGCGCCGTTTGAAAACGGTCTAGACTGATGGTGTGTGATTGAATCCTTTATTTCTGAAAAGTTTTCAACTATAGCTTGCCAACATTTATAATCTTGGACGAATAATATAACTGATTTTCTGCATTTTTTTAATGCTATTTTAAAGATTTACTCCGGGTTTTGTCGACATAGTAGCTGTTGTTATGTTGATGGGTATAATAAGTTAAATGTTAATGCAGTACGTTATGGTACGGTAAATACGTAGGTACCTATTCAAACTGCATAATTAAAACCAATATTATATACCTAACACTAATATACTCTAATTAAACTTGAATTCCATACAGCTATATGACTGTTTTATTTACCTACTGCAGCGCAAACTAATCCACTCTAAAAATATCTAAAATATTTCTATTGCATATTAGTTCCCGTCTTGGATCCAATCGTGCTCTATTATATTTTCTAAAAAATGTTTTGTCTACATTTTTGTAAGCCTAATAAGTAAAAAATATTTATTTTATAATATTACCTCGTTTGTTATTATCTTTGTTCCTTACGTCATACAGCGCATCATAGGTTCAGTTTGGTTTTAATAATTTGTTGTTTTTATTAACTTTTCATTGCATTTTCAGAGCATATAATTCTATACGCGTTTAGGTCGTGATATACTTTTAATTTAAAATCATTCGCATCGTACAAACTGACTTCGATTAAGGGGGAGTACCTAATCATAATTTCCTCTAAACATGTGTGTTACATCATTTCATCGACTATCGATAAATTATCCGTCTTATGTCAATTTAAAATTATAAAAACAATTAATAAGTATTTAAAACAATTTTCGTCAGATAAATGTCTCCTATAAGTTTTATGTTTTTACTTTTTTACTCTATTTACGTTTTGATCGTTGGTGTTAGATGCAAGTACATAGGCACTGGCGACGTTGGCAAATTCTTATAATATTTGCTCTTACAAACCAAAACAACGAGGTTTTATAGATCGCATTTCTAAAATGTATTATTTTAAGTTTTCTTCGTACAAAAAAAAAAACAAAATATTTAAAAAAAAACTCGACAAAACGAGAATCGGAGAATCCCAATCTCGTGACTATACACTATTTTCTTCCGCAACTATTTTTCCGCGGGTACAGGAGAAGTCGTTGAAACGTCGTATAAAAACATAACACACGTAAATGTGTAGTAGGTATTTACCCAAAAATTTTACTATTTTTGAATTTTAGATTATTAATTTTTGCTTATGATCTGAAAACGAAAAAATATTCAAAAGTTTTCCGAAATAAAACCGAACAACGTGTCTTGTTGAGTATTTACTATTATACGCTCGATAAATTGTAATTTTCGCAAACAAACGCCTCTCGATTGGAATGCCATCGTCAAACACGCACTGGTGACTCAAAGCGTTTAGGTACTTGTTAGTTTGGATTTAATCTTGTACGAATGTCGAGAGAGGGTTTTAGGGGATGTTATAAAACCAAGTTTTGCGCGTGTACGCGCGTTTCTGTAAGATTTTTTCGGGCGAGGGAGGAAACGGGTGACGAAATTTTCGTCATTTCGAGAAAATACAAAAACATTTGAGCGGATCAAGACATTTTTTTTTTTTTTTCCACAATCAATCGACCGCTGTAAAACATAAAAAGTATATTACATACAATTTAGCCCAAATACACCGTTGTCGTCATCCGTCCACCCTTTTTCGATCATATTTTTCTACGATACTGTACGTCATGAACACCGCGTACAAGACGGCTGCTCGTCGCGCACTCCGAAGAATGACGGATACGCCTGCACCTATATACCTATTATATTTTATAATGGGTGTTTTGCAAATAATTCGATCTCGTACAGTGTTATACGTTTGATTTTATCACGGTCCCGCGTATCATATATAATAATATTGTATAATATACGTTATTAATATTATCGCGTTTGCCGGTCTGGTCTTAAAAACATCATCGTGGGCTTGTGCATGCCGGTGGTCGCTGCAACGTACATATATTGTTGTGCGCTGTTTATGCGCCGTCTCGCAGCAGCTGTCCTGCAAACCCCGTGGGAAGAAACACTTTCCACAAACGAAAATTTCCACGTGATTCGTCGATATATGTATATATACTGAAATATAATACAGTGTTATTATGCGCACGATATACACGTGTGTGTGTGTGTGTGAGTTTGCAGATGCATAGGACGAAACTATATATATATATACAGTGGTCCAGGACAACGCCATAGACTTACGAAAATTAATTATAAAAAAAACCGAGATCACTCTAGGCCGCGCGAGTAGTCCGACGCTGTGGGTCAGGTTTTTTCGCGTACAGAAGTCGTACGTTCAAATCTGTAAGCAGTATGTAAAAATTGCTTACGAAATTCGCGAATTCCGACAGAGAGATCCATTCTGAATGGGGAAATTACAGTCACAAAGTTGTTTTAATTTGAATAACGTGTTCAAACCGTTCGGCGGCGGACCGTATTTATTTGTGGAGTTATTACGCTTTCAGTAGGTATCACAACAGCGCGTACGATGCGTCGTCGCATTGTTGTAATCGAAAAATATAGGTACGAGACGGTTTTTCAATAATTTTTTTACACGCTTTCGGAATCTACCGGGTAGATTTTTTCGAACTCTTTTTATTCAGATAATAGCAAATTATGGTTTTACGTGACACGTCAAATTTTGAAATCTTAAACGACAGATTTGTGTGAATTTTTTTCCAAAAATCAATCACGGGTATGACCGATTTTCGACAGTTTTCCAACTTTAAACGACCAAATATAAAAATTGTGACAACGGAATTTTCAGTAGCGTATGTATTTACGTATTCGAAACCTTGTTTTAAATTTTCAAAAATTTTTTATCGAACAAAAATTACAAAAAAAAATATGAAAATTTCCGAAAATTTCAAAGTTCTATACTTAGCTCAGACATGTTCAAAATGTGAAAGTTTCAGCTTATTCCGATCATTGTTGTGGAAGGTATGGCCAAAAATCGATATTATGTCAAAAACACGTTTGCCTTAATGTTTAACGTTTTTTCCTTAATTTTTGTCTAGTTTTTTTACTGTAACTTTTTAATTTTATAGACGCTTAAGTCTATGACCCTTAAAAGTACCATCATCTGTGTCCGTATACCTATCATTAGAGGTACTGACGTTAAAAATCGGAGGGTTATCGAAGAAGTTATCGTGATTTCATAGAAGTGAAAAATAATTAAAAATAAAACACACATCATGTGAAAAACAGTCTTTGTTTCACTCAGAATCTAAAACTACACAAATGTATACATTCTATACTCTACAATAAAACAAGTTTGTAAATGGTATGCATAGGTAATATAGGTAAATCCAAGCTTTAACTGTGTGTATAATTTAGAATCTTGGTTCGATAAAGTATATTAAAAATTAAAAATATAAGGGTTAGAGGTCGGATTTTTATGGTTTTACATACTCGTTTCTAGTCTGTGCAGTTTAATGGGAGTAAAATATCTTTACGATTGGCGAAACACTGCAGATTTCGGTGAAAAAACATTTATTTTTCACGAAAAAGCGTAGTAATTTAGGGGTTAGAGAAAATATTTTGAGAATAGTGAACAATAATACATTTTTTTAAAATAATTTTCAGGTGAAGATAATTTCATTAGATACAACCAGAATTTTTATATTGTTATAATTTTATAAGCAAAATTAAGTTATTAAATACGTTTAAATTGAATAATTCAAATTGTTCTCTTTTTTTTTTTTTTTTACGGAATGTTAACTGAATATTTTGCATTTTTAAGGACACAAAAACATAATATTTTAAGGGTTTCAAGTGAATATAAATCCTAATCTTAATTGGGGACATGCCATCATTTATTTTTTTTTCTTAAATATGGTTTGATTCGGTATACTTGTATAATATAGTTAATACTTGATGGCTTACGATGAATTTTCGCAATTTAAGTTCCCTCACCACTTGTTTTGTAGTCTCGTAGTTAGAATAGTCTGCATACTTTTAAACGTACACGTCTACACACACATCGCATGTACCGTCGTTGGCCAATTTTTAAAAATAAAAGTTTTTTTTGTTTAACTTATTATTTCGCTGTTGAAAATGTATACGCAGCAATCGACACGGTTATCTGTAAAATAAAAAGTTGTTTTTCGCACCTGGCTATATGATTTGTGGTTGTGTTTTTTTTCAGCTTTGACTTTGGGGAGGTGCGTTGCCCCGCTGGAGTTTCCTCTGTTATAGTCGTTGTTAGGTGAAATGTATTCTCGTAAAACGTATTCTCCTCGTGCTCGCGGTTTGTTCTTGTGTCAACAGTGCGGCGTGTTTTCGCTATGTGCTCGACTATAATAACTAATCAAATTTTAAAACGCTTATTTGTTATTGACGGAGAGAATAGGGCGGGCGACAGTCGTAATAATACTATTTATACGACGTCCGACGTACAGCTGAGCATTGAAACGTTTTGTCTGTACCCATATTTGTTTTGCCATAATATTTACACGTAGGTACATACTATGGGGGTAGGTAGGTGCATAATTTCAAAACCGTAAACCGTTTTCTATCCGCGTTCCTACCCTCATCACAGTTCATAACAGTTGCGGGTGACGCGCTAAAATTCGCAGTTTAGAAAAATGATAACGATTCTCGTAGATTTACGAGCGCAGCGAACAAACAACGATGTATTTTTTGTGGTGTATAACAAATGCCTCGGTAATTTAAGGTCACACAGTTCTTTCTAACGAAAGGTCTTTGGATGATATTTCAAGGGGTCGCGAATTTGAAAGATCGAAATGTTGGCGGAATAGTTACGATGAAAAAACCAAGAGAAATTCAAGGAAAAGCTTAAAAAATTGCGGTCAACGTGTTTTTTGACGTAGTCGATTTAGTTTTGTTTAGCCATAAAGGAACGGAACTACCTGAAACTCGGTATACGCGGTATTGAAACAGGTAGAACACAAGTTTGATCCAAGTTGATTACGTATGTTGAGCCAAGTAAAGAACTTCAAAACTATCGAAAATTTCCATTTTCTCTGTGGTTTTTGTTCAGTAGCAAATTTATTTTTCCACAAAAAATTTTGAAACTTTAACGCGAGGTTGGCGACACGTGAACGTTTCGTAAATCAATAGTCACGCAATTTTGATTTCGTGTCGTTGGAAAACTGGTCGTACTTTTGACTGGTTTTTAGAAAAAAATTCGTAACCCTACCAGATTCGTCATTAAATATTTGAAAACACAAATTTGAAAACGAAATTTGGTGTATCTGATAAGAAAAAAATTATTCAAAAAAACCCGTCCAGTAGATTCGGAAAGCGCGTGAAAAAAAGTATTGAAAAACGGTGCGATCTGGTTATAACAATGACGTTACACACTATTGCGTGCGATCGACACTAAAATATAGTATCAGCTCCTCAAATAATGGTCCAAATGGTTTGAGATTTACACACGTTTTTGTTGTTAAATTTGATTTTTACCAGAGCGTATCCTAACCTACTACAGACAACTGAGCTCGCTCTGAATCGTTTTTTTCGGAGGCGATGATTTATCGCGATTGCTCTCAGATGATAAATACGTGAGTTTGAACCACAACCTCCGAACTAGTAAAGTCCACCTCCAAAGCGCATACGGTCCGCTGCTCCGTCGACAAACTCACGCGACCTAGAGTGATCCCCGCTTTTTTTTAAAAAATATTTTTGATTGTTCCTGTGTTTCGTTCTCCGTGCCGTCATTAACCCCGTCTAAATTCTGTTCAAAACACCGTCGAAATGTACAAGTTATTCGTCGTCGTCGTCGTCGAGAAAAAAAACACGGATTCGAAAGAACAAAATCAACTACTAATCTGCCAAAATTATAACGACGTTACACTATATGTTTGAATATCGTTTTCACCCCCGACGTCGTCTAAACTCCGCCCAAATTGACGGTCGATACCGCCACCTTAGGTATATTTTACATACGCGTTCGCGTGACAATGGAACGGTCACTGCGTGCGACGATAGTATAATATTATACCAAGAGTTTTTTTTTTTTTCCCGTTTGCCGGGAAAGAAAAAATAAATTCGTCGATGAAATTAAAAAAATGTTTTCACAACGCTTAATGCGCATCTAAAAAAACGAAAAAACTGACGAAAAAACACACACTTCTAATATAAATAATAATATATTTATAGTAAATTCTCGTAAACGTCGCGTACAATACTCATATTTAAAGACCCGACCAAACTCCGATATTAAAAATGTATTAGAAAACGGCTTAATATGCAGTTTTTATTTTCAACACGTCACTTTTATAATACAGATAGAACCTACCTGGGGTTCGTTATTTTTTTTTTTTATATCGTATTTTAGTGAAGTTATTTAATTAAATTTTTTTCGGGAAAAATCAATATACCTACGTGTACCTACTATTATTATACACTACGCAATTTTATCTTAACCCGCCGCGTAATAACACAACAACATATTTCAATTTTCAATTTTTTTTATTGTTTTTTTTATTCTGTTAACGCCTTTAGAAGAATAACGCTCCGATTTTCAAAGTCAGTAACTCTTCTAAAAGACGGTTATATGAACTCCGGCGGTACTTTGGTCGAAATTTTGCATATACTTTTTTAGTTTTACGCCAAAAATCGAAAATTTTACGGCGAAATGTTTGAAATTCGCAGGTTTTTAATGACGTTTTCGGGTAGAAGCAGCTGCAATCGTTTGAATACCACATGAGAGTTGGAATTCCGACAGTTTTTAATATTATGATTATTTTCTGAATCGTCAGACGTGTACGGTTATAAAACAATTGTTCCGCGGTCGTTTACAAACTTTTATGTACTAAAATGACTTATTAATACGTTACAGAAGATTGAAAAAGTTTTTTCTACAGGTTATATTTTTTAATGCCTAGTTTTCTAAGTACTTATATTTTTTGTTTAATACGGTTTACACCACAGGACGTCCACTACAGATAACCGCGATCGTTTTTTCGAAGGCAACGCTTTCGGATATTAAACAGTACGTTTGAACCACACAACTTCCAAACCTGCAGTGACCTAGAGCGAGTATTTTTTTTTGTATCCGTGCAATACTTATACGCATATTGAAATTTGCATGTGATACATTACATTTGTTCTGTACTATATATAGGTACCTATATTCGAATTCTAACTGTTGAAACATTTCCTGAAACGAATCAACTCGTCTTAACAGTCCACATTGTGAACGATATAAGTCGCGAATAATATAATATTCTGATTAGATTTTTACAACGAACTATAGCGTAACGTATATCGTACAAATCGATAAATGTGTAATCGTTTAAGCGGGTGCAAGCGTATGTATATTTAGTTGCACGATTCTTTTTGCCTATCGATTTGGTCAAAATCTGCAGGATGTAACATCTGGAAAACATCGCGCACCCTTATGTTTTTTTTCCCCATTCACATGGACTAACTAAACGAATCTTTTTTTTTTTTCGCTTGAGCACGTTTTTTCTCTCGCGAGTATAATGATGATGTTATAGGCGGACACACGCGTAAGACGTATTTCAAGGTTTCGTAGATTCTGAGCGCAGCGAAGAATAACACGTCGTATTGTTTTTACAACGATTTTTGTATTCTCCGTGAACACTTTTGCGGGTAGATGCGTATATATTACGGTAGGTATACTTTGTTTGAAGCGTTTTTCGACTAATTTTGACCGTATTTTTTTCATTTTGTAAGTCACGGGTCAAAAACCAAAATGTCGTCGAAAATTCTTAAAATTTACACCCTCCGTGTTTAATTAGAATGAAAAAAATATATGTCCGTTGAAAATCGTGGAAATAACAGCTTTTATCAAATACACTCCGTTCGACTGCGGCGTACACATTTTTATACGGCAGCAAAAATGAATTAGATTACTGAACGGTTATGAATGTTTTTTTCTTTTTTAACGCGTAGGTACGACAGAAAAACAAACGCGGGAGAAGGAACCCGTTAGTACCCGATAAATGAGTATAAGATTACAAGTAGTAAATTCGCGTTTTGTTCATAAAAAATTCATTTAGGTGGTTAACTTACACCGCCGGACAAAGAAAATACACAGAAAGGTTATACATCGTGTATGACTTGTTTTATACAATTTTAAATATTAGTTTGAACAGTTCAAACGCGAACGTAAATATATGTACATAAATTTTTACTTTTGCACTCAATAAACGATGAATGTTTTTTAATAAAAGCGTTTAGTTTATCTGCAGCATGTATACACAAAAACGAGTTGAACAACACAATATATGTATTATGTAATTTACGCCTACGTTATTAGTTTTCATTTTTTCTTCTTTCAGTACCTACATTTCCGAGTAGTTATGAAGTATATAAATAAAACAAAAATAAAAACGATTTCTTGTACAGTTTCTACGTACCTACGTAATAATATAAGCTCTGGATATAAAAAAAAACAGCGGAAAAACGTATGTTTTTTTCTAATGAAAATACCTATACATAATTTATATAATAGGTACTTGTAAAATAACGGGGTTAGGTGTACGAGGCTCACTTTTACGCTGCGTCGATACGCGATCGATAAATTGTTATTTTTATGAATTTATATACGAGTAGGTACACATTACGCATAGAGTTATTATTTTTACGGCGAAATTCATATTGTTTCAACGACAACCGATATAATACATCACGTGTTTTGCTCGTGAAATAAATAATACGCGAGCTGCGCGGTGGTTTTCGAGCGGGCTCCGTTTCAATTTTGTAGACATTTTTACAACGAATGTAAATTGTTTTTCCAATTTTTTTTTCTTTTTCTGTGAACAACTCCTTTACGGGGGTGGTAAGAACGCTCCGACTTTTAAAGTCAGTACCTCCGATGAATGGTCTCCGATGGTACTTTGAATTTGAAAGTTCAAAAAGTCGTGAAACTAAAGGGGGGAAACATTGATTACGGTAAACGTGTTTTTTTTTTTGTATACATACACCGATTTGGATAATTTCGACCTCCGAAATAATGTTAGGAACAAGCTGAAACTTAATAATGAAACAGGCGATGAAAGTTTCAAGTGATTACGAAACGCTATGAGCTGAGCACGGAACTTTGAAATTCTCGAAAAATTTACCAAGACGGAAAAAAGTGTTTCCGACACACAATTTTGCTATAGGTACCTATATTTATATGTGTGTGTGTGTCACCCATACGGTTTTACCGCACAGACAACATAGCTTTTTCGTAACTATCGAATGGTTTCGATTTTCAAACACACGCGTCCGTCTAACAATAACTGCGTACTGTGTTGCGATTTTAAAATTCTCAATCGACCGATATTTGTTCGGAACCCGAATACAGTGTACAGCTGCGGTTAGAACACCTAATTACTATCGCCAATCTTTTTAACGTAATATTTTTGACTGAAATCTCGGTATCGAGTGAATTCGGATTGTAACAATACGCTCGTACTGAACACATTGTACAAACTGCAGGTCAATAAAAAATACCGTTACAGTGTGCAGACGAGTTTAGAAAGGATGTTTAGACCTACCTACCTGATGCCTGCTATACGGCGAGGGTCGTTGGCGCATATGATACGTATATAAGTTACTGTATTGTTCGTGAAGTTGCGATAAACAATTTAATTTATATTATTATTTAGGGCCGTTTTATTCGTACAGACGAAATAACGTTTGTTTTTATAACCGGAGGAATTATCTGTACCGTGCAGTATGACATTACGAGGGCGTAATCCCGGCAGCACATCACAATCAAAATATGGTCTTCTATCGGATCGTCCGCGGCGATGTTTTCCAAAATAAAAACTACCCCCGGAAACCTCCTGTATTCGCGCGAAAAACGATAGTAAAGAGAGCAGAAGTACAAAGTATTTCCGAAAGGGTTAGCCCGGTAAAAACTTGACCGGGTTTTGAACTATGTTTTTCGATTCGGCTTTTATCGTAACGTTTTGTATCGATTTCGTAATGTAATGTCGTATGCTGTGAAGTCTCTTTTCTTTCGCGTCTTCAGTCTTATGACCGGTCCGCTGCAGTTCGGTCCATGCTTCCCGGTTGTAACTCGATCGACCTTTTGGTTCCTCGCAGCTGTCGCAATGATTTTCAATCACGTTTTTGCCTTCTGCAACATTCTTCGTCGAATCTACCGTGTGCGTACTATCGTTTTGTCTCTTCGTACCATAAATTTACCGTGCCGCAACTGTCGTTATTCCTTTGCTCCAGTTAATTATTGTCGTTTCGCCAATTCGGTCCGTTTTTCGATAACACCACACTTCGAAGGCCTCGGGTTTGCCTCCGCGTCCACCTTACTGACTGTCCTATACTCCACGCGTACACTTTCAAGAGCTTTTTCCTAAGGTCACACTACCGGCGATCAACAAGTTCTTGTTGGGAAGCACTCTTCGCTTGCGCCGTTATTTTACTTCCCGGGTAACCGAGTTGTACTCGTTCCGTCGTTACGACGTCTAGCAGGATTCGTTCGGCTTCAATCTCATTTCACGACCATCCCACAGAACTTTATTCGCGTTAGAGTGTTTCGTAGGTGTATACAGCACGATGTCATCGGCGAACCTGGTCCACAGTTTCTCCGCCTATTCCAACGACACTATATTGTTAATGTAAGATGACGTTTTTTCGATTCGGTTTTTATCGCAACGTTTACCGATTTCGTAACCGAACGATCCTTTTTGTTAGGGCGTAATACATTGTAAACAATCGCACAGTATGGCGCGTTATAGTGATTTCGCGGACGCGGTTCGCCGGAAAACGTCGGTCAAACTCGTAGTTTTCCCGCCGTAGAGGTGAACAACCGGATATACTTTTTTCCATACGGAGAAAAAGAAAAGCGGTGTTATACACAATATCTTAATCGTAATGTCCAGTGTGCGGATATCGCGTCACCGACGTTCGAGAGATACACCGTTTTTTCCCGTCTTTCGAATGCGCGTTCTGTCGCCGAGTCCAGCTGCCCGTATCTTTCCCGCCGGTTTTCTCGACTTTTCTCCTTTTTTTTTGTTTTTATCGCCGCACCTCGCACGATGTCCACGAATCGACCGTTTCGTTCAACACCGCCGATACCTATACCGCGATCCTATTTTCGGCTCGTGTAACAAGCGCGTGTGTACATCGATAAAACAAATAAATAATAACCCGCGTACAAACATTATTGTAAAATATACGTGAAATATTGCGCCGAGCCCGCGGCGGCGGTCCGGGCGAAAGGGTTCCGGCTAACATGGTAGTTTAATTACGCGGTCCCCTGCCCCTGTCCGGCCGACGTTCGTTAACCCCCCCCATCCCCGCCCGCCACGGTTTCGCGAACGCGCGCGCACACACACACACACACGCGAGCGCGCGCGGGCGTATATATTCCCGCGATAAGACAACGGACACCCGCCCGTTCGCGCCGACGGGGTGGAGGGGTTCATAATGGACGTCGCGCGGCCGACTGCGGGCGGGGTGGAGGCCGTATAACCGACCTCCGCCGCCGCCGCCGCCGCCGCTCGAAGCGCGTTTCGAGTATGTAACTTGCATACTGAGTGTCCGGCCGCGTCGGACACGCGGCTCGGGCGGCGGCGGCGGCGGCGGTGAAGAGGACGGCGGCGGCGGCGGCGGTCCCCGGCCAAACCTCTGGCGGAACGCGCGGCGGCGGCGGAAAGGTGCGGCGCGCGCGGTCTCTGCTCTGCATAAGATGAGCGCGCGGGCCTTGGTCAGCCCCGATCAATATGGGAGGAACGCGTTCCCTAACGTCGACGAACCGAACCACCCCCTTCGCCGTCCGTCCCTCTCGCTCCTCTTCTTTCATCCCCCGTCGCGTCGTCCGACGCTCTCGGGTCCACTTTACGCGCGCACTGCCCACGCCGCCGTACGCGACGGACCCCTGGAAAGTGTACGCGTGTGTGTGTGCATACTTTATATTATGCGTACGTGTCACAATGTGTGTGTGCACACACGCGCTCCGGCGCGATCCCTAACTTTTGTCTTTTGCATGCGCAAGTGCGCGCGTGCGCGAGCCAGCGTGTCCGAAGGGAGATTTTCCGTCGCTTGGCGTAAAAAAACTACTTTTTCCGCGTGATATCGTACGTGTGTACACCTACGCGGACGACGGAGGCGATATCGACCTGTGCGGAATACCGTGTGCGCGCGTAAAAAAATGGATCGCGCCTACTGTAACCGCGGACAGCGAAACACGAGCATAAAACGGGCGAAAACCGGCGAAAATCTAACGCCGCCGAAACGGTCGTCCGCACAGATCAGCAGCGGCCGATGGGGGTTGGGAAAACAGACGCGGGTAAAACGGAATGCGGACGACGGCGACGTATACGCCGGTATAAGGGTCGTACAAAAGCTTCGAGGGGGTTGGCTGTCATTAAGAAGGTGGTGTAATACGACTTTGTATTATTTTCTTCCTTTTTTTTTCTTTTTCGTAACAACAAATCGTCCGCGGCGAACAGGTAGTCGCGTCTTCAGCCCGGTTACCCGTGCCCGCGTTATTATTTCCCAATCGGCTGTTACGCGCTGCTCCGGACAGGACGGAGGAACAGCTGTACAGACTGAGAACGCTTTGAACTATCCAAAATCGCGAGTCTTGGGCAAACGTTATCGGGTTCTTACCGCGCAATTTTTCGATCGTCCGTCCGATATTTCTGCGCAAGCAGGGAATCTTGGTACGTTTCTACGTCACGTGTACACATCGCCGCCCCTGCGAACCACGCGTGTTTTCCGTTGAAACGTTACGGCGAGAACCCGTGGAAATTCGGAAACAAAATTTTCGCCGTACAGTAAGTAGACGCGCTAAACTGCGCTGGGCCGGGAGGGACGTCCCGGCGGAGGGACGGATTGTACACGAGCGAATTTTTCTCGTGAAATTACGCCGCGTTCTCAACGACAGTCACGTTTATCAGTTCGAAAAGTAACTCGTAACGTTACGAGACGGTAAACGGCGAAGGATTTTTACGGATTCCGAGCGACGGACTGAGGAACGCGCCTACCTACCGTATTTGCGCAACGTTTTTTTCTTTTATTTCTCTGTCCGCGACTTTTCGTACGGAAGAAACGGTTTTCAAAGCCGGTGACTCTTCTAAGAGTTCTACGGACTCCGGTGGTCTTTTTTGAAATTTTACCCACCTGCTTTTTCACGCGCGTGTACTTTAAAAACAAACAAAAAAAAAATTGTACGGCGAAAAATTTGAAACGTTCAGCCTCGCATACACGCTTTCAGAAGGTGTGGAGCTGCTGCAGTGAACACCGCGTAAATTTTGAGATCTCGGCTTTGGACTCGAAGCGTTTTTCATTACACGTACCTACATTATCCGAGGTTCGTGCCGAAAACGGCGTCGGTCTTTTGGCCGCAACGTCGCGCAAAACAACGGTCGAAACGTTCGCTCGTATAATAGGGTGTGTGGATACGAAACATTTTCGAGCCGAGTGGGCGACGAACACTGAAATAGAACACTGAAATTCTCCCGGAAAACCTTCACGACATCCGAACCAGTGTGACCGAAGCAGACGTCGTGCAGATGTACGCCGGTGCAGGTTCTCTCTGTCAACTCTAATAAACATTAAAACACACAACGTTTTTTGTGAACTCCAGTACGGCGAAAATTCCTGCGCGAGCCACTAGCCGGAAACCGGACGCGCGGAGACGTTCCTCTTTATTTTCCGCGCGGGATATAACGCTCTCGCCCGCCGTTTCGCCCCCCGCGCGCGTCTTCCCGGTTACTTCTCCGGGCACTCGAAAAGTTTTCGTCTAGACGACGGTCTTTTAAATATATTAAATATTATCGCGAAGTATATTACACACACACACACGCGCGTCGTTTCCCGTGGTTTTTGTTTTATTTACCCGTTTTCACATGACAACAACACATTATTATTTATACCAACAACAACAATCGGCGGCTCGCACGTTCCGTATACACGTCGTGATTAAATGGGCGCGAGTTCAACGGATAAACGACCGTTTACGCGATTCGCGTGTTTTATCGGAGCATAAGAGAAGAGAGGTGCGCGGACGGACTAGTACTCGGAAGAGTGGCTCTTATCGTCGCGCCGGTTATCGCTCCTGTCACACGCGTTTTTTAGATACGATAGTGCTGGTCGGTATTAACATTATCGGACTGTTTCGACTCTTGCATCCTCGCACCGAAAAAAAGAAAAGTATTCATCCGATTCATCCCCCGAACCGAAACTCCAAAATTGTACAAAGTTTTGTCAATACTGTTTTTTACTCCGGCGCGTTCTGCTCTTTTTTGCGAGATAGAGATCGGGCGCGGATCTGGGAATATTTTTTTCGGGTGGGCCCACCGCCGCCACCGCAAATATTCGGAGACGTAGGGGCCGTATTGAGAGCGCTTACCTGTTTTTAAAGCTCAAACCACTTTTTAAAGCTTGTACGGTACAAGCATAACACATTAAATAAAAACTCAAATTTCGTTAAATTAATAGGTTCGAGCAGCGTGTACAATCGAACACGGTCGATAAAAAATTGAAAAGTGTATGGATACACAACACGCTTACAATGTGAAATTCGGTCTTCTTGATCTACGCGAATCCATTTTAGAATTTCCTCTGGATTCAAAATTAATTCCCCGCTCTTTTCTCTCGTTCAACTGAGCCAGATTTTACAGGGATGTAGTGAGACCAACAGCCATGCTACGTATGGTTCGTTTGGTCAGTGCATAGGAAAATGGAACAGAGTACGGTTGTTGCAGAAAAGAGAATGCTTTGATGGATGATGACAAAGAGAACGAGGAACGGGCGTGTAAGACGACCAGCTATTGTAAGTGTGGCGTCGACGAGACGGGAGAGAACGGACTGAGACGGTTCGGGCGTGCGACGAGGCGAGAGGTGTCAAAAGCGGTGAGAGCAGTTATGGAAAAAAAAGAGGAGACGTGGTCGAAAACGATGTGAGGTGCTGAGAAATGAAAATAAAATTAGTGGACACTCGAACGACGGAACGGTTTACACCGACTAATCGTGAGTAAAAAAAAATTTCAACCGAATATTTCCGAATGGTCACCAGGGCGGATCCGCGACCGGAAACATTGAGGGTTTTCTCCGGCTACGGGCGTAACCGAACGGTTTCGATAATCGAAATATCCAGTGATCGAGACATTTCTCACAATCACCGGAGACATCTCGAAACAATCGTTCGTTTGATTCGTTAATTCACTCGATCAAAGTATAACGGAATCATTGAATATTAGAATTATACGTATAATGATTCTCTCGACACCGAATTTTCAAACGAAACCTACGTTCGATCGGTAAGAAGTACAGATTTCGCGTCGTCCGAAATTTCGCCGCCGTCCGTTCTCGAAACACTCCTCGGCCGAAATCGTCTAGGACGCCACAGGTACCAGCCAGGTGATTACGGCGGAGCGAAGCGAGCGCCAAACTCGCGTCGTCTTGGAAAAACGTCGTTGTCGGTACGAGGGATGAGAATAAAGTAAGGTCTCCGATTTTTTTTTTCATAGACAATGACATTTATTTAGAAAAAGCGATACACCGTTGGAAAGGCCAGGGTCTTGGCTACTTTTCTACACAATCGCCATTTTTTTCCAACACCATCCGCACGATGAACTTGTCTATGCCGGCACTCTCCGTCCGCCTCGCGCAGCCAGGTGTTGTTGACCTCTTTCTGAACCTCCGCGTCAGTATCAAACTTCTTCCCTCCGAGATGTTTTTTCAGGGCGGGGAACACGTGGTAGTCACTCGGGGCCATGTCGGGACTATAGGGATCGATGATTTCCCAGCCAAATTTCTTGATCAGTCGGCCGTGTGCGGGCGCGCGTGGTGAAATTTCACTCCTTTGGTCAGCAATGACTCGTCGTCTTCAAAGTCGGTAAGCTCTTGCACACCGTCGGCCGTAGGAATCGCGCCGAGATCCTGCGGGACGGTTTCAAAATGCCGAGAACACTGATCGAAACGATTTTTTTTATTCCGAGCGAATCGTTCGACAGTGATATTATACTATATATAACGACGGCGGCCGTTGCGAGGGACGTGTATCGTTGTGTGTAACAGTCGCGCGGCCCCGCTCGCCCGAGGTTTTTAGCGACACAAAAGAATAATAATATAATATTGATCGGATCTCTCGGCAGGCGAATATCCGAGCGGCGGCCGGTGCCGTTAAAGTCCACACGGTTAAGTTTGAATAATTAGCTCGACGGGGGGCGGTAACGGCGGCGGCGGCGGCGGCGGCGGCGGCGGTGGTCCGAGGTCCGGCGGCGAAACGTTCGTCGTACGTTATTATGCATATAAGTTTGTGTGTGCGTGCGAAAAGCCGTCGGCCAGCGGTGGTCTCTCTCTCTCTCGCTCGCTCGCTCGCTCGCTCGCACGCCATTTATCAATATGCTCACGTGGCCGTCCGGAGCGCCGCGGCCGGCCGACCACCCCCCGCGTTTTCTTGACACCCCTTTATGCGCGCGTGTATAATACATATATACGTGTACACATCGAAGAATCGATTAGGTTATGCTGCGCCGTGTATAGAGCGAAGCTGCTGCTGCGGATGCCATGGCGATATATATACGCGCTGTACCACCTATACGTCGGCGTGGTGGGGGGAAAACGAGAGAAAACGAGGCGAGGGGGTGTCACCCGGCGGCGGCGGACCCAAAGTGATGGCGAAAGCTCCGGCGGCGGCGTATTTGAATAATCGCGCGCGGACGGCCGGGGCCGCGGCCGCGCACACGCCGCGTGTGTCCTCTCTCTCGGACATCGGCTTGCGGCGGCGGCGGCGGCGGAGAGTGGCCGCCGATATATACGTACGCTTGCACCGCCACCCCCCGTCCGGACGACCGCTGCTTACTTCTCCGCCCCGCGATAGTGGGTGGACGGGGGTGGAAAGCGGCGGTCACTATACGTCACGTAGTCCGAGAGAGCATAGCTTTTCTCCGACCGAGTCGCGCAACCCTTTACCCCGCCGCCGCCGCCGCCGCCGACGATTTCCATATACGTGTATATGCGCGGACCCCGATAGTCGCGTGCGGACGATTTTTCTTTCGCACCCTCCGCGCGCGCCAGCGAGGTGTGTTTTCTCGCTCGCTCCACGCACGATACCGCCGGTATACGATATTACGATACGCGTCATTCCCGGACGTCTCCGATTATAATTTTTTCGTACACTTTTCGATACACGAGCCCGGTCGGTCAAAGTGAATTAAATTTAAAACCCTGTTTCACCGCGCATATTAAGGGAAGAGTTTTAAAAAAGCTTTAGACGTTGAATTTTTAAAAAAAAAAACACCCCTTTTTCGGTGCTCGTCTCCGTTGTATAACGTGTGTGTGCGAAATTTCAAGTCTCCAGCGGGCGTAGAGACGAGTGAATAGGGGCGGTCTCCTATATATATATAAGATATAGATATACACGCGCGTTTTATAATTTGTTTCGAGTATGTTCAGGTGCGTTGAACGCTTGCAGAGACGACCGGTCGAATAAAAATTGACGTTCCCGTTGGAACAAAACCATTTCCGAACCTCTATTTTTAAATTCTTCAAGATATATTACTGTCAAGGAGAACCACCGTGAGCGATACGTCTAACCTACATCAGAAAAGTTACCGATTTTAAAAATTGCAGCGTTGCTTCCAAACGAAAACTTCCAATCGCGAATTTTAAAAATTCAAACATTTCACCGTAAGATTCTCGATTTATTTCGTTTTTGGGATATAACTCAAAAAGTGGGGAATAAGTTTCAACCAAAGAGTCCTTTCATTACCGGCTGTACAAATCTGAGCGTTCGTTCTACCCGAAAAGTTGTTGACCGAAAAAAAACCACATCGTTTTAAAAACTAAACAAAGAGAACTGAGTGTAAAAATATGTATGAACGTTGTCGATTTATTTTGCAGCGCATTTTTTCGACGTTTTTCGCAGTTTACAATCTTTACTAATATAAAATAGTGTAAAAAAAAAACTTATCCAAAGCCCTAGATATTTTTATCGGGAACAAGCTTAAACAATTTTCGCGTTCAATTAAAGGTTAAAGAGTCGAGTTAAAAACGAAAATAGTTGTCGGCGCAAATTTTGCACCCAAAGCGTGTCCTTATTTCACGGCGTGCGTACGTCGTCGATACACAGGATAGAAAAGAGGTAGGTACGACGGGAAAAACTTTTCGTTTGATCGCTTTGTAAGTTACTCTGTGAGTTGGAATTTACGACCGTGCTGACCTCGAAAAGAAAAACACGAACAATTATTACTAGACATTATTATTGTATAGGTATAACCGCGAAACATTCGATAATATCGCCCTGAATTCCATCTCCGGCGACGCACTCCTCGCACCGTTATATTATTTAATTCGTTGGTTTTTTTTCGTCGGTTTTCTCGTAAACTTTTCGCCAAATCGCGTTCTCGAAAAAAATCGGAAACACTTTCGAGAGATTCGGCGTAAATTCGATTAGAATGACGCGCCAAAACCTAAATCGTGTTCAACCTAAATTGTCCTGACTGAAGCCAGCAAGGACTTCTGAACGTGCTGTATACATGAAATCCACTCGACAACGATCGGAACGCGATTTTCAATTTTTTTCCTCTAAATATTTCCTAAACACGCAGTTCGATTTAAAATTTGTTGAAACATTTTTAATCTTCTAGTGGTTCTAGCGCCATATCGAGTTATTTTAATAATATTAATTTTTTGATCGATTAGAAATCATAATTGGCGAACAAATTGTTTTCAAAACAATTGCAATGTTTTTTCTGTAATCAAATCTTAAAAGTATAATATATAATATGGACCACCTTTGTACGTCTCTGCTGAATTGTCCGCGGGTGAAATAATTTCTATCAATACACAGTGTTCGTGGTGGCGGAGGGTTTATCCAATTTTGGTTTCGAAAAACTATTACGATTCAGAATACTTGCTGTATACAGTCTTTTTTTTTTTTTGGAATTTTTAAAAAATTAAAAAAAATAATCAAAAAATTAAATTTTCAACAACGCTGTCTAATCTAAACCCTATAAAAAAAAAAAAATAAAATGAATTTTGAGGAATTGACAGTATACATCGAGAAACACGTATATAGATTGTATGTAATATTTAAAGTTACGCACTTCTCTGACTACAACATTTAAACTTAAAATGCAAAATGTTTATTTTTTAACTGTATTTATATGGCTAAAATTTAAACAAAATTTTTTTTTAAATCGTTTTTAGGTTCATCCTAGTATACTTTAACTATGTGTATAGTTGGTTTCGAACCATTTAACAAAAAAAAAACTATTGAATATTCCCCCTTAAGTCCCCGACATTATAGATATTTCGAATCCTCCTTACCTGTAATGTACATGTTTGGGCGCGTAAAATTTAAAAAAAAAATCGAATTTTTCGACCCTTAACTTTCATACAGCTGGTACTTAGTGAACGCCCTGTATACGCGTGCAGCCGAGCGGCAGAAATCGTTCACCAGATTGTCGTTCGTCTTGAGCGCAAACGCGGTTCGATTTTGGACGTCTGTGTGTTTGCGAAATATCATCTTTATTTATATCAACGTATATATATATATATTATACAAATCAACGACTTGTAATTGCGTTTTACGATTATTATCATCATTAGCGGATGATTGTGCGACGGATGTTATATTATGTTAAACCGCGGTTTCGGATTCAAAGTTTGACGATTATCCGCGAAATCATACTCCGTTATAGGTAGGTACGCAGTTTGTACATTATAACGTAGAATAAACAAAACAAATACCATCAACGGATCAACTTTATTTTGGCTTTAACAACGTATGCGATTTTTTCTCGATTAATGCTATGGTTTCATTCATAATTCATAATCTTGCCTGTTATTAGTGACCGCGTCTATATTGTGTTGACAAACGCGGTACAACTTTTGAAACAGGTAAAAAATTGTCGGGCGTATGAAAATATTTTTTTTTTTTTTCCTATAAATTATGTACACAATTGTTTACGCGGAGCTATGTATATTGTAAAAAAAAATTTAAGAAAATGGAAATTTTCGATAATTTTTAAGTTCTATACTCGGGTCGAAAATTGTCAAAATCGCTTGAAACTTGGACCGAACATGAGTTTCAGCCGGTTATTTATCTGGCCTAAAACCGAAATCGATCGTGTCGAAAAACACGTCAGCCGTAATGTTTTACGTTTATCGCAACTTTTGAATTTCAGACCGCTCAAATTGCGATTAGCGTCCAAGGACTTTTTATCGTACAGGTACTGCCGTTAAAAACCGTGTTCGTCATACCCTTAAAGTCGATCGCTGACGCCCGGAATCTAAAAAGAAAAAAACGGTACTTCCGTTTAAAACTCGTCGAGTCTGGATTATATAAGTATACGGCTGGATAACATCCAAAATCCAACCCCTACGACGCATATTATACACCTGTAGGTGTACCCGATCAACGAAATAACAGAGAATTGTTTAATTGGAAAGGGTGAAACGTAATTCCGTGCGTTTCGTCCATTCCCACGCGATACCGTTATACACGTATAATGTGCGTTCTAGATTGTTATTAATTTTAGTATACAACACGAAAGGCGGTATCGAGACGTTTCGACCCTGTTTTTTTTTATTCCGAGCGTTAGCGAAGAGTATATAAAACAAGGTTTTTTTTTTTGTTTTTCTCCACCGTGAACACTTTTTAGGGTATTAAAACTGCTCAGATTTTAACGCGTGATACCGTAAAAGATCCGAGATGGTACTTTATTCGAAACGTTTTTTGAAATTTTGATTATTTTTTTTTTGAAGTCCTGAGGAAAAAATGAAAACGATCCTCAAAATCGCTCCGCTCCACTTGAAATTCGTACACGCCGTTAAGAAGGGTTTGATATCGCGTGTAACGCTGAAATTTTTAATCGATTCGGATAATCATTTAACAAGTAATTACGTGAAACGTTATTTTACCCGTCGGTTTAAATTTTTTTTTTTTTCGTGATCAGTTTTTTTTGTAGATAGATCGCTCCGATTTTAACGTTTTATTCCTGAAAATATGAGGTAATTGATCCGAGATGGTACTATAATTGAAGCGTCTTTTGAAATTTTTATTATTTTTGGAGTTATGAGGAAAAAACGAAAACGGTCAAATTTTCTACTTGAAATATAAACGTGTAATCGAGAAGGGTTTAACTGATGAATTCTCAATTAATTTCGATCACTTTTTAAAGGAGTTGTGGAACTTGAAATTTTTTGAATTTTTGAATCTTACGGCAGTTCTATTATTAATTACTTTTAGTTTTAATGTTTCGAAAATTAAACACAATCTAAACAAAATAGTTTTTTTTCATTTGTGGTTGAAAAATTCACAAAATTGGATAACACGATTTTGGTTTATGGCCGTTTTTAAGTCGTATCTTTGTCGAAAAACTCGTCATTTCGGGCGGCCGTGTATTTCTTACGGGGAGAACAAACAGTCACGGGAAACATGTTTTTTTTTTTTGTCATAACATCCAAAATAAAGACCGGATCAAGCTGAAACTTTTACACGACACTAAAATAGGTAAGGTGCAGATCTGATGAAAGTATTTATTGTTAAACTCGTTTTTACCACGACGTGTACACTAGACAGCCGAGCCGCTCAGAACCGTATTTTCCGTATTTTATCGCGTTGCTTTTTACACCGCATCGTTCACGTCGGTCTTATTTCAATTTTTATATCGACGTTCGTTTTGTGGCCCGATTAGCGACAAAAAAACAAAGAAAAAACACTATAGTTTTGACGAAACACCAGCGCTGCTGCTGCGGAATAGTTTCCTGTCGTTGTAACAAAAAGTCCTGTTGGATCTCGACGATCATGTGCGAACACCGCGTACAAACCACCTTATGCGTACGTTTCGAGGGAATAAACTTAAGAAAAAACAAACCGTTTGCTGCGTTAACTATCTGCCGTAACTCCTAACCACTACAAACCCGGTTAGTGACTCCCAGGTCCTAACTCCTCCACTTACTCTACCGTTACACGCGGTAAATTATTATTCGGTTCTCCTACGGAATACACCCTGTGTGCGCCCACCCCGTACAGGCGCTTACGTGTGTGTGCGTGTGTAGATTTCACCGTCGTGTAAGGGGCGCGTAAAACTCGCAGGCTTGACCCGGCGTACCACCCCGTTACCGGCTCCGAAACTTAAATCCGACACGATTATTCATTATTATTATTATAATCGTAAATGCGAGCGCACCTGTCATTATTATTCACGGCACCTAACACGTACTGTGTTACACGTTTTAACGCGACGCGCTTGCGGAGTCGGCCACTTTACGCGGCAACCCCGTGCTACAACGTTGTGGTATTACGCGCCCCTGTGTCGTCGCGACGCGTGTGCTCGACCGAAAAGCCGAAAAACCGAGAAAAAAACGAGAAAAATAAACGCCCCTCGCAGAACAGACGCCGCGGCCGTCCGCGGGTCAACCTGAACGGGGCGGAGAGCTCGCGCGGGACCTGCTGGCTGCCGGAGATACGGGTCAACCGGATGGACTTGGCGGACCGGAGGACCCGTCGCGAGAGGCCGGAGGCCGGAAAATGCCACGAGCGGAAAACCGTCCGCGGCGGCTCGTACCGCTGGCGCGGCCGCAGAAGGAAAAAAGCCGAGTGAGCGCGATCTCGAAAAACATAAAAAATAGCATAAAAATCGCGGGCAGTTCGAATGCCGTACGGTTCGTAAAATATCCGCGATGGCAACGGCGAGAACGCCGCGTGTTCGGAACAAAGGATTCTGAGCGCGCTCAGTCGTCGATCTGAGCTGCGGCGCAGTCGAGTGTACTTGGTAAATTTTCGAAACTTGTATCGAAACCCGTGTGTTACGTGTTTGAATATCGTGTAGACGTTTCAGCTTGTCCCGATCGCTATTTCGGACGTTGTACGGTCAGAAAACCAAATCGATATGCCCGACGCCGGGTTCGCCTCAGAAAACCGTCAAAGTGTCCGAATATAACATATAATCTAACGCCTTCTACCGGAAAACGTCGGTACGAACCTGAAAATTTCAAAATTTTCACCGTAAAATTCTTGAATTTTTTTTTGGTATTTGAGGTTAAACTCAAAAAGTGTGCGAAATTTCAACAAAAAAAAAAGAAAAAGTTCAACCGAAGTACCACCGGAGTTCGTAGACCTTCAATTAGAGGTACTCGCTTTGAAATTCGGAGCGTTCCTTCCGTACAAAAAGAAAAACAAAAACGCATCATCGACACATTCCTCGATGTGCTCGAAATCTGAAAAACGAAAATTCGGAAGAGCGTAATTCGCTATTTGGTCATTGTGTATCGCAGTAACAATATTTTTACAAGGGTTTCCGTTTTACTTCATATAATCTCAGCGCATGATAATTATCGTCTCTTTTTTTTTCTCCATATTTCATTGCGATTTTATAACAGCTAGGCACTATAATAATGAAACTCGAATAGTTAAATAATTTTATAACGACGATTCGAGACGGTTTTTCGGTCTAAAACACTAACGAAATACTCCGTTTACAGCCGCCTTAAGAGCAAATTTAAAATGGTTTTCTAAAATTTTACGACACAATAAATGTACCTCTAAAAATGGAGTAGGTAATCTACTTATCTGCATCCGCGATTACAGTAGGTTACACAGCTTTGAGCATAGGATCCGGGTGGGTTTGAAGGCGATAAATATAGTTTATTTGCGAAAATAACGATTTAGACCGATCTCATTTCGTGAATTAATACCCGAAATGAAACGTCTGCGTATTTTACAGCTATAAGACTTTGCTAAAATATTGTCAAAATTGCTCGGCTACGGTTTCGAATTTTTCGACAAGTTCAACGCGGTAAAACTCGTGAAACGACTTATTTAAATAGGTATATGTGTAATGTACATCATGAATAATATGTATACACACCATCATAATTTAAAAGCGGTGTCAATCGAGCGGATGTTCGGTGAATAATTGATGAGCGATCGTAAATCTTGTGATCGATGAGTTATTTGTCACGTTTAAAATTTCACATAAAATACACTCTTATACGACTATTTTTTTTTTTTTTTCAAAATTCAAAGCACATCGTGTTACTTAAGCAAACATGGCGAAACATTTAATCGATTTCAATGTATATATATTGCGTTATACCGTTTCCAAGCGCAGCGAGGAACGTATTGTTTTTACAACGATGTTTTTTTTTTTTAAATTTTTCTCTGTCAACAGCTTTTCGTGGTGTATAGAAAGAATGCTCCGATTTATAAAGTCTAATGAAAAGCGTATGAACTTTGGTGGTACATTGGTTGAAGGCTTTTTTAAAACGACAAAAATGGCGGAATCGCCAAATCCAGCGTCAGACATATCGATTGAGCTTTTTGGCGATAGCATCCAAAATAACGATCGGAACAAACTTTTACATAGTTTTCGAATAAGTGAGATACGGGTTCGATAAAAGTTTCAATCGATTTCGAAAACGTATGAGCTATAAGTATAGAACTTTGAAATTCTCGAAAAATTTGCCAAGACGTATACTAGACAGCCGAACTCGGTCAGAATCGTTTTTTCGTAGGCGATGATTTATCATTGCTTTCGGAAGAATTTGTTTCAACCACGACTTCCGGACCAGTGACCCACCCAAAGCGTAGACGCCACTCCGTTACGCGTTATTTTGTGACGAGAATTGTCATAAACGAATTCGTTGATTTCGGATCATAACAACATAATTGTTACTGGTCGGATTATACTGCTCTATAATTATTTCTACTACCCCGTGCTGCAATTTCCAAAACGATTTTACCCAACGATTTAAAAAGTACCTGCTCCGTTCAAATCGCATTTCATAAAACTTATATTATCCTATATTTTTGATCTTGCCCACGCCTCTAGTGAATTCCTGCAGTGTTTATAATTTTGTTTAGGCGCGGCCAAAACGAATATATAGTGCCAATGTTATTATTACTATATTGACGATGTACCCGCGATAAAATCGCCTTGTATCCACTATATAGTGATATAATATTTTATATTTTATGTTGAAGAAAATCGTGTACGATGAGATATATTTATATGAACAGGGTATTCTATACGATGTACGGACTTGGATGGAGACGGTCATTATACAATATTATCATACATTAATCACTATAGGACTGATATAAGACTATTTATGTAGCACTGAAAAAAAAAAAATTCATTCAAAAAGTCTTAAAAACGACAATATGAAAACAATCAAAACGAATTTCCAAATAATTGTCAAAAGAATATCGTTTCTATTCCAAAACGATGAAAACGAGATTCGAGAGTTGTACTTATTAAAAGGTATTTTTGTATAAAATTTTACAGATCAAAATTAGTAAAATTGAAATTGTACAAAATCAGAATTTTAAAAGCCCCGCGGAGTGCTGATGAGGATTTCAAAACTTATAAAACTACCTTAAAATGCACGAAAAAATTTATAAAAAAGTATACCTACAAAAGTTAAACGTAAGTTTTGAAAATTAAACACGGGCTCGTCCGTACCGATTATAACAATAATTGTACTCGGCAAGCTACAGGGTGTATCGATTTCAATTTGAAAAAGTTTTGAATTTATACTAAATCTCACCGCATAGTATTGTTACGTTAAAAACAGTTCATTTTGGCGGTTATAAAAGTTGATTGATACTCAAACGAAATATTAAAACCTTTGTGCATTGAACGTTTCGAGTACCTGTATAATATTTTCCGTCTTTCTGACGATTTTTTTTCTTCACTTTCCTACAGGAAACGAGAATCGGATCGATTAGTATATTTAACTGCGTCTTTTCCTCGTTTCAGTACACAGTTTTTTTTTTCTTAAAAAAAGTTAAAAAAATCAACGATATTTTCAAAATTTTTTGTGAACAATACCTCAGTGTTGGTGTAACATTATTTATAACAAACATGTTGTTACGACATATTATGCGAAATCACCAAGTCAATTTTAAGTGGCGAAAATAACTTTTTTTTTTCTCTCGTTTAAAAACGTTTTATTTAAATTTTTCAATATTTCGTTTACGATCATACGGGCGCTGCGAAGAATATCACGATAAATGAAACGTTTCGTTTGTTGGCATATTCGATTTGCAGGTTTTTACTGATTGAATTTTCAACGAATTCTATTTGTCAGTCTCAGAGACTCCTCTTAACCATCGCAACTAATACGGACAACGGCACAATATCGTATATTTATTATTACCTATTTATTTGAGAAGAAAAAAAAAAACCCGAACGACTTCACGTGTTCGTCGCCGTGTGTTACGCCGTTTGTTTCGTCGGAATTTTACGATCGTCCATAAAATAACCGGTTCAAATTCGTGTGTTTGCCGTAAAATATACATATATACATATATACATATAACATATTGTAATGTTTACCGCGTGTGCTGTATGTTTCCACTCGTACGAAACACTCACTGTAGTTCGGTACAAGTGTCGTAGGTTATACGTTTAAGGCACTGCAAACCGAATTTAAAAATTTTTCAGAAAAAATAATTTTACACCATTTTTGTCCTCGTCTTTTGTCGTTGTGCATACGGATATGTTATGGTGAAGTCGAAACGTGGAACATTGTACATTGTGATTACTAAGTAGTAGTAACCATAATACCTACAGGCTACAAAACGGCTGTCAGCGAACCGAAAAATACGATCTAATACGTAATATTGTACAGTTACCGATTGGATTTAATAGTTGTTTTTATTATTACATTTTACAAACGAAACAATCATCGCGGTTTAACATAATACGATATAAGAGTGTAAAATTTAAAGCGTATGAAAACTATCGAAACGAACAAATGTAATAATTTGCTGTAAAAAAAAAACCTAGACAATTAAATACTATTATTCAAAATTATTTTCATAATTTGAATGAATATGATATAGTACCGTTTATATAGTCGGAATTCTCAAAACAAAACTAACGCGATAAAATAGGTTAGGTTTAGGTAAGGTACCTAACCTAAACGTCGATTGTAAAGTTTTGTTGTCATACACACGGGTTTCGCCGTCGATCGTACTGAAATTTTTAACGTAAAAGCTCGTTCGTTTCGGCGATTCGATACCCGTGAGCACGCGTGTACAAAGCACGCATAATTTTCTATAAATTTTACACGTTTTTGTAACACCCGAAAAGAAAAAAAAAAATGATAATTGTTCGTGACCACAGAACACACACTTCTGTTAGTGTGTTTCGAATTTGACGAGTAAAATTAAAATAAAATTTCTTACGTGACGGAAAAAATCAATTTAAACAGTACAATATTTAACTTACTTTAATTGTGTATTACCCAGCGTTTTCGTCAGTTATTATTATTCTCATTTTCGCGCATCGCCGTGCTGCACCTGCCGCCCCCACGATAAAATAATGTTGAAAATAACGTTATTCATACATTTCACAAAGATTGTATTATATATATATATAATGTGTATAAACAACATTCTGCAGGTGCCCGGACAAAGGGACGTCGAAAATCGTACGAAAACCGGCTCAGATCAACCCTCTAATGACGGTCCTGATGAGTGCTCGGCCGCGTCTCGACCAGCCGACCGGTACGTACTTTACGCCCGAGCGTGAAACCGTCGATATCCCAAAAAAAATATTTGTTTGTACGTTTTTATTATATATATACGACGTTATTTTATTTCACGGATTCTGAGCGAAACACGATAACGTACGATTGATCGTTTTTATTTCTTTCTGCGATCGGCCGGTTAGGCTATAACAAGATTTCTGGCGAACTGTCGACCGCGTGGTTTATTCGAAGCAGTTTTCAATCAAATTTCGGCTAGTTTTTTTAATCGAGTAACGAAAAACAAAAACTATCCGAAAGTGCTGCAGTCGCTTAAAATTACTAATTGATATATTGAATACGTCACACGCGTAGAAATTGGGACGAGTGCGTACCGAAAAACAAACCGATTCCAGACGGATTTCAAAAGTTTCGGTGTTTGCTCATTTCATTTTTCTGCACGTCCGCGGTCAAGTGTAGGTTTTGACGACAGTTTTTGTACAATTGTAGTTTTTTTTTTTACACCGTAATTATATTACGTGTTGTTTTTTTTGTTTTCCCTTCTAAACCGTTAGTAAAATAAATGAAAATTTGAAAAAATTTCGTTGTTGAAAAAATTAAAAATGTTCAACGAGCGTTTGAATCGGACGGCTCAGAGTCGTCTGCGTTTTCGTTGATCGTGATTTATATTATACTCGTCGCTTGCGTATTACACCAAAGCCGGGAAATTTTTTTCAAATTTGTTAAGTTAATTGAAAAACAAAATTAATTCATTAAAAGTTTTTATTAAATTAATAGTTCATACATTTTCACGTGGTTTCGAACCGAGTATATGTGACGTTTTGTCCGCGAAACTTTTTCGTATTTTTTTAACACCAATTATAATAATAGGTCGTGAAACAAAAATGTTCGATTATCACAGCTGATACTGCGCGTAAAGTTACCACGTTCAAAAACGATCAACTCGTCGAGTTAAACGTGAAAACGAACCGATTGGGGGTGACCTGATGAAAATCGACTGGACTCTTTTCAACTCGATTTTCAACGCCTTTATAACCATATAACCAATCGTCCGAAATATATATGTATACGTACGACCTACGATATCGTTCTTATCCGTCATTTCAACGCGGTTTTTTCGCCGTTTCTTCGCGTTTTTCTAGGTTTCTCTCGCGGCGCCGCAGCACCGAGGCCGCTGACGGCCGCGTGCAGGACCGTGGTCCTGGAACTGCCCGAGGATTTCCGGCGCGAACCGGCGGCGAAGAGATTCGACGTTCCGCCGCGCAAATCGGCGGCGACCCGAGACGGGCCGGACTGTCCGCGGCCGCAGGACAAGCTGAAACTGAGATTGAAATGGTGAAACGGCAATTAAAATAAAATAAAAAACAAAACGATTTGTAAAACATGTAAAAGCGTACAAATACTAATAATAACTGGATTGCAAGCTGCATCGTTTTTCGGTCAACCGTGTGTACAACAACGTAATTCGATTTGCGGAACAGATATATTATTATTATAGTTAAAACGTCTTTTTTTCGTTGTTTGGCATATTTCGATGCTTTTAAATGGCGTTTTTTTTTAGAACTTTTCGGTCACACGCTTAGTTTTAATAATAGTAACAATTCAACTTTGGTAACGCTAACCCAACCTAACCGCACGGTTTGAATTTTATACTTTTTCACGAATAGTACAACGGACAGTATCCAAAAGAATGTTAACACATCATGTCTATAAACTCTAATTAAAATTTATAATTTCATATATTTTTTTGTTTTTGTAATACGAATTATACTAAAAAAGTCATTTTTTAAAGGCATTTTTGCGGTATAATGCATTTTTTGAGAACGTTTCTGGCTATTTTTAGAGCATATTTCGACGCGATTCGAGCCCTACTACGTAACGTGTATAGAAATAATTTTCGTCTTCAGTTTACACTAACGATTGCGGCGATTTCCACGCTTCCCTGCCATCGCAGCAGGCATTCTTTCGGTCTTATCTATAATTTATTGCAGTGTACTGTGATAGCAATAGTTTCACGTCCACGTACAGGATTCCTATAGAGGTTATAGATTTATACGCTCCAGATCAATAATACCATGTTTTTAGTTACAGAAATAACGTATACTATACGCGGTTTATAATATGATTATATCGATCGAGACGTTGTAATATAAACGTACGGTGGATTTTGTTTCGTTTTTTTTTTTTTTTTCATTTTCCTCGCCTCCGATCAAATAAAAAGGTGCCGGCCAGTGGCCAGCGGCGGCGGCTTTTGTAAGTTTTGTGCTTACTCGGCAACGGCGCTCATTACGGAGCTGACCCAGCAACATCGCAGGCCAGTTAAACGTGTATTATATATATACGTATATTATTATAATATCGTAGTGGGTATATTAAAAGATAGGTAGGTGCAGCGAAAGGGGTGATTTATGCGTTCTATTCAAAATTTGCGGTTTTCGCGAAAACCAGGAAAAATAATAGCGCATATAACAACATTACAAAGTCGCGTCGACCGTTTTTCAATTAATCTCCGCGAGACGAAAAACAAGTCGTTAAAACGGCCGCGTATAATATCGTAACGCATAAAATAATAATTCCTGCCGCAGGATATCACAACATTGTAAAATGTGTTCGTTTACTCGTGCGACTGCGGGCAGAGGCGAAAAAAATCGCGAAAATTCTATTGAGGAGCTTTAATTTTCACCCGTAGCACGAATATCGGAACGAACGTGTTTAAGTTATATTATTTGATCTGAACATTTTCGCGAGTTCGCATCTAATTGTTTAACAATAAAGACGCTTTATGAACTACCTATCGTTTTAGTAACACGTGCCAACATTAAAAAGTGATTGAAAAAAACGTGAATTTTCGATTATCGTAAGAAAAATAAATGTATGGACTACAATCTTTTTGTACCCCCTTTTCGTGACGAAAACTGCAGGACCCGTTTTCCCCACAACCGCGTGGACAACCTTTCTTCGCACGTACCGATAGTCTTATAACAACAACGGACTGAAACCTTTTTTAACTGATTTCTCAACACTCAATGTGTGCCGAACCGTAAAATCCAAAAAAAAATGGACCGTTTTTCCGCCGTACCCTTCGATTTTCGAATAGTAACGAATAGCCGACCCGCTGGACTATATACTGGATCGATTTCACCGTTCGAACGGTGCTACTATCCCCGAGTGACGTGTTTATTATACTAAATACACCGAAATACGTTCGTATCGATCCGAATGTGTGTGTCAGTTTTTTCACGCATCGGCGGATCGAGACGCGCTGTTGAAGAATTGTCATCGCACATAAAAAGTCATACCGCGAAAACGGATACGAACGCGTCGCAGCAGTATGTCACTCTGGATCTAAAAAAATCGCAGTGTACGACCGGTTTCGGCCGTTGGTTTTCGACCCACATTTTGTCGGGGAAACTGCACTGCGTATAGTGATGCACACCGGACTGCACTGCGTAGTGATGCACACCGGACTGCACTGGTTCGAAATAAAACAGTATGTGTTTACACGGCGTCGAGTTGGCAACCTTGGCATCGTTATTATTATTACACGAGTGCTTCAACCGAACGCTTGTTGCGTGAGGTCGCGTATATTATGCCTGAGATATGCTTATATAGTTAAACCAGTCCCACACACATTTTGGGCCACGTGTGTGCGTTATACACACAGGGTGTTTCGTTCGTCCAGATTTTACGAGGAAAATATCTCGGACTCGCGGCGAAACAAGTTTTTAAAGAACAGGAACCGTCTATCGAGTCCACGCTTTGGTCTGCAGTTCGACGACCGCAGGGAAAACTGTCGACGCGTGTACGCCGAACGGCGCGAACAACCCCGCTCTTCGTTCCGCACCCCGTTCTCCCGCGGACGTTTAAACTTTACCGAGGGCACTCGGACAGACCGCACTGTTCCTCTGTGAAGTCCGCAAACTGCCGGCATTACGTTTTGAGGTCAACGCAGGCATCCGTTCCCGAGACGAGACGAACCTCGGCGGCGGCGCGGTTCTCTCGGACATAGAAATTGTGGCCCACTAAAATTGGACGTACCCCGAAACGCCACCCTGTATTGTTGTTGTTGTTGTTGATGTTGTCGTGCACATGGTATAAAAAAAAAAAAAACGTTTTTTTTCTTACTCGGTATATACCAACACGTTTCATGTGTTCATGGTGCGCACCGCGTGGCGTTCAAGTCTCCGCGCGAAGGACGCGCGTCTGACCGTCGTCGAGACAAAAACAGGTTGTGCGTAACCGCCGCGGGTCGTTTGCGGGCGCGGTGTGAAACAGGGTCGCCTAAAATTTGTAGTCGGGTCGTAACATAATAACAGAGGGTGGAACGGTGTTTAATTAACATCGCCCGCGATCTAATAAACAATACGCATACGTTATGTGCGTTATCCGATAGTTATTTATTTATTTTGATTGAACGCGGTTCGATTCTGTGCGATGAGCATCGTATTACTATAAGCATAATACGCGTCGGTAATTTTAAACATTTTCGTTTTGCTCGGCCGGTTTGAAAACAGACGTTTTGCATTTCAACAGCGTAAATCCTCCCCGTAGTTTACATTGCGTTTGTACAAGTCTGCAGACTTTTTCTCGACACGCCGTCGTTTCAAGAATTTTTTTTTATTTCAAAGTCGTCGCGGTTTGAAACCGACCGCGTCGTTGAAAGTTGAATTTCACGGTTTATTGTTTTTTCGACAATCGAAATTCCGCCAAAAAAACAAAAAAACTCGACGACAGGTATTCCGAATCGTAACTCTAACGATTTTTCAAATCTGTCGATTTTTGTTTCGTTCGTATACAGCACTCACAGAAGAAACGCGCTGTTGTGTAGAAACAATTATGTGTTTGAGGTAGAAGAGTCGTGTACGAAAAGTGCCTAAACGTTATTCGCGCAAACTACGAGCTCGCGAAAAAACACGCGAGTTTTTCACAAGTCGATAACAATATTATGTAGTTTACGCGCTGTTTCTGTGTCGCAACAGGTCGCAATTATCCGTGAAGTTTAGGCGGAATTTATTTTGTAAACATTTTAAGTTTGTTTGATCGCGGTTTTTTTTTTATATACTTTTCGGTCTATTTTAACTTTTTGGGAGCTTCCGCACGCCAATGCGTTCCGAAAACGCGGGCTCCGGATAACTTCGAATTCGAGACGTTTTCGTTCGTTCTCGCGGGTATTCGCGCACCGGGGTGACGGCGCTTTTCCAAAAACACATCGGCCGAAATCGTTCGTTTTTTTCACCACACACTATAGCGCAATAATTACTGTCACCCCGTTTCGTTGTTTTTCACCGCGGCAAAATCTACCGTTTAAAAAAAAAAAAACCCCCGAAAAAATAATAAAACGACGAGTTCTCGCAGACTACTATGCGTGTTGTATATCGTCGTCGTCGTCGTCGTCGTAGAGGAATATTATCTCTGCTGCAGACGACTTGTTTACGACGTTTTCAACGATATCGTGTAACACACACATAAGATACCCATCGCCACGCACAATATTTGTGTACTATTAGTCACTGTAAAAACAAACGACGCGTTCGGTGAAGGTCTTGTTTTCCTGGAAACGCGGACAGACTACGGGGGATGAAACCACCACCGCGCAGAACTGTTATACGCGCGACAGTTCCGTGTGGGAAAAGTCTACACGATCGTTGCAGTGCGTGTGCGTGCGCGCGTATATTGATAAATCGATTTTTTTTTTTTTATCTACTTTCTCTCCACTCGTTTTTTCTCGTTCCGAACATTATTATAGTATTACGTCTGGCGAATAATTATTATTGTTCTCTCGTACTACACGACTACGGTGCACAATATATACGTATGAAACCACGTCGTATAATGGTTATTACCGCTATTGTTATTATTATTATTATTGTATTACATTTTTTTTTTTTCGTTTAATTTAAAAATCTCCCTCGTACGTACGTTATACTATACATGATAACTGCAGGTAGGCGGTTCGCCCCGCGACGTGGCCAATATTTTACACCGACGCGCACACACACGCGCGCGCGAGCACCACACGGAGAAGTTATTTAGGCGTATAATGGTAAAATCGTATATAGGCACCCGGGCCGAGAGGCGCCAGTTTGCCGACGGTTTTTGTCTGGAGAATGTTATATTTTGTACACGCTGGATATATACACAACTCTACACACTGGTTCGACGACGATTTTCCACACACACACGTGTGCTGAGGAGACGCGTTTGTCACAGGGTGTGCCGCCCCGATGTAATATGTATATATAATATATGTATACGAGCGCCCAGAAAAACCGAATCCAGGTGAAAACCCGTTTGAAATCGGGGAAACTGTAGGAGAGTGGAGTACATGACAGTATGAATAAACATCCCCGAAGCACCGCGTCACTGTTTATATCCATCCGGACTCGAATTAGCGACATTTCATGACGTGTTTCGACTTTTATGATATGTTGTGCTCCGGAAAGATGGTTTTCAACGTTGAACAGGATGAAAACGTCGTAATACGGCCGAGAAACGCTCAAAACGCGAGAAGCGTTATTACAGTCGTTGGCTTATTATTATAATTAGTACGTAACTGACGTGTTAAAAAAAAAAAAATCCGTATTAGTTTCGTCGGCTGTTCGCGCGCGGATCAAGTTTTCTTAATTAGCCTCCGAACTCGTACGTATCTAATTGATGCGTTATGAAAATTCGTGTTTTTTGTAAAATCAGTGTAATCAACGAGACAAAACTGAGCGCGCCACTTGTGAAAATGAAACCAGGCCCTTTGCTCGTTTTGCATACGCTTGTACATGCGAAATAAATGAAACGCGTTAGTCGCCGCGAACGATATGGGGCGAAAGACGACGCGATAACGATTTTCATAACGTTTTACCGATGGACGTGGATATTTTCGTTACGATTGTATTTTGTTTATAATAGCGCGACGCGTTATGATTGCAATTAAATTTACAAAACATGAACTGTGGCGATCGACACCTGAGCATAATATGCGGTACAATGTGATGGAATCGATTGATTTGAAGAAAAAAATTCCGTACACGCGGAAAACTATAACGACGTTTCTGAGCGCGAAATCGACGCGGTTTATGTAACGATAACGACGACCGCGGTGCTGGAATGTACACGATAGTTTACAAAAAAAAATTCTTTTTTCCGAGTCGTTTGCGGATATCGTTTTTCTCGGGACAGGGATTTCGCCCATCGGCTTTTTGAGAAAATACGCGGGACAAAAGTCGACGATCCTGTTAGGGTCCCGCCCAGGGCCGTAGCCAGAGAGCTACGGCCCTGTGACACTCCCGCCCCCTGATAAGATCGGCTTTTGAGTATAAATATATGTATTGTGTATAGCTTAATATACGGATTAACCACCGCGAAAAAATGTCAGTTCTTCAAATCGCGCCTAAGGTCGAGGCACACCCTGTGCGCTGCGCGCTTACGGCCGAGGGTTGTTTTCGTGTGTCCAAGGCCAAACTCGAGGCGAGGGAGTGCAGTGAATTCTCCGTGTCCGTGTGTGTGTGCGTCAGTGCTCGTCAATATGTATATACAATATATAGGTACGCACGTCCTGTCGTCCCAAGGTCGTTTGGCCTCGTCTTCTTCTTCTTCTTCTTCTTCTACTTCTTCTTCTTATTATTATTCTTCTTCTTCTGCTTCGTATTAGTCGTTAGGCGTGCCAGAAAAACGCGTTTTTGTCTACCGCGGCGCGGAGGAGGAGACGAAAAACGCGCGCAAACGCCACCCTTCGGGTGTATAATATGTGTTTAATGTTGTTACATCATAATATACGCCGTGTGTGTATGCGAAACGTACAAATGTATTGTTATAGGACGTTTAATATAATTACTAAATATAATATACAATCGTTGTAAGAATAATACGATATACCCTGCGCGATGATGATACGTGAAGAGTAAAAAAAAACAGCCGGCTGTGGAATTTTCGGCGTTATAATTATACGTGCGCGTAATGATACAGGGCAGATCGGATGGTAACGCACATATATAGGTATTAAACGTGCCGAAAAAGATGGTGAGGCTGCAGGCGACCAGGTCGGCCGGTTTTGAACGAATTCGGTCGAATTCAGCCCGAATAGGCCCTGCAAACTTTCATAAAATCTAGGGACGTCTTCGTCGTATGAGGAACCTCTGCAGTGTGTGCAAAATGTCAAGACCCGCAGTGGTTCGGGCTGTGCGTTGATCGATGTATCAACACTTGAACCTTTTTAATCCCTTTAGGGGTTGAGTTTTTTTAAAAACAATTTTCAGGCGTTTGCCTACCTTGTATTCGGAACTTCTGTGCTAAATTTCAATTCTCTAGACCCAGCGGTTTGGTCTGGGCGTTGATGAGTGAATAGGGGCGGTCTCCTTGAAAGAATAAAATATCAATTTTTCGAAATGACGTCCGCACCTATAAACTTGTATAAAACACGATAGTCGGAGTTCGCATGTGCGTTGATAATCAAACATTAGACAGTTTGAAATATGATAGACACATTGTAGAAGGAAAAAACAATGAATAATGGACCGTGTTATAAGTGATCAGTCGATAAAATTGTCTGGAGACCGTGTGTGTGCAGTTGTTATTATATTCATCCACAAGTCTTGTTATTTCTCGTTCTACACTGCAGATCCATTGCGCGCGGTTCACCACACATTGTGTCTTATTATTAATGACTCGTACGATTTTTATACGTTATACACACAATATATAATATTCGATGGTTTTTATTTTTTTCTTACGTTCGCAGTTATTGTTCGGTTTTTTTTTTTCTAATGATTTAAAAACGCTCGTCCGAATCGAGTAAATTAACAACTAAGTAAAATGCATGTTTGTAATACGGAGTACAACTGCGTTATATCGTTAACTGCAAT